>PVIW01003514.1:0-165165 GCA_004026585.1 Noctilio leporinus | reverse complement strand
CTACGCAAAAATATGTTTACTGATACTTCACCAAGGGCAAAGGAAATCAAAGAACGAATCAACAAATGGGACTATATCAAATTGAAAAGTTTCTGTTCAGCTAAAGAAAATATTAGCAAAATTCAAAGGGAACCAACTGTATGGGAAAACATAATTGCCAATGATACCTCAGACAAGGGTCTGATCTCCAAAATATATAGAGTCATTGACTCTTGAGTCAAAATGAACAGTCCCTCCTTTAGAACAATGGGTCCAGGTGAGGTAAGCTGGCCATGAACTTTATTTGGATTTCATTGGCTAACATGGGAGCCAATGAAGCAGGGAGGGGGTGCTGCACGAAAGCATGTGAAGACATGCCATATTTGTAGGAAGCCGTCTGTCGGTGAGGCAAGGTGAAGGAGGAAAATTGCTTTCTGTTGGCTGGAGAGAAATAGAGCTAAAATTGATAATACTTAGTACACAACCCTGAGTCTCAAGGGGCTGCCATCAGAACTTAGAAAAATTTCTCAGAACCCAACCTTGTTTCTTTCTCTAACACAAGCTGTCTGAAGATAGTTTGTCCAAGGCAATGCTCGTCATCCATAACTGTTTTGCTGTTAAATAGGGAAGGCACCAGTCTACTATTTATAGGAACGCTTTATAAGTCAGGGTCCAGTAGACAGAAATGGAAAACATTTCATCAAGGGATTGGTGACAGGTCACTACTTGCTTCAGGGCTATATTGCATTTGCATGAGGTACCTGCCAAAAAGGGACTTTGTTCCCTGCATCTGTAGCATGTGACTGGTTACTGGGACCATTGCGAAGGCTGTCACAGAAAATTCCTTTGCCCGCATAATCATGTTTGGCAGCACCAAAAAGCAGAAGTGGCAGGAATAAAAGAAATATGATCTCTAATTTCTGCCCTCAAGCAATCATGTCTTAAGTGTATTTGCCTGACAAAAATCTAAATTTCACCTAGACGCCAAGATGAAAGTGAGGCTAGGAAATGTAATTTTTTGAAAACACTAATTACAAAGAAGTGATTAAAGCATAAATGCACAGCTTGATGAATTACTATAAAGCAATCTTCAATTGAATTACCACCCAGAAACTCAGAGTTTTAAAAAACATGAAAATATGCTCATTCTTACTCATGTTGTGAGAAATGCAAATTATGACTATAATACTATTACATTTTAACCTATCAAATTAGCAAAAAGAAATGTTTGATGACATTTTATTATTGGCAAGAATATAGGTAAACAGATGATCAAATTTGCAGACAGGAGTATAAAATAGCACAAGACATATAAGGGAAATTTTGCAATATTTATTAAAATTAACTATGCACATACTCATTGACTCAATGTTTTACTACTAGGACTTGATTCTACATATATATACACAACTATATATATAGACAGTAAGGTACCCATAGATAGGTAGTAAGTATATTAATTTTTCTCTTGTTACCAAAGAGATTCATAATGTATTCAATTAAATATTCAATGATAACCTAAAAGAAAATGGATAAAGATGTTTTTATAGTACATTGTTCAAATGGAACATCTATGAAAAAAATGAATCAGTTCTCAATATGAAATCATTTCCAAAATATGTTAAGTACAAAAATTAAGGCATAGAACATGCTCCTCTTGAGTATGCAATCACACATACAAGCATACATGCATGGAGTATTTATGTACTGTACTTGTATATATAGAGTATTTTCTCTAAAAACATATTCATGTAACTAGAGGGGCAGCCGTCATCAGGAAAGGAATATGGTGGGTAGAGAAAACGTTAAGGCAGATCTTATCATATACCCTTTTGCATCATTTGAATTTTGCTTCATGAACATGTATAACTTATTCAAAACTACTTTTTAAAAAATATTTTATTGATTATTTTTAACAAGAGGGGAAGGGAGGGAGGAAGAAAAGGAGAGAAACCATTAATGTATGGTTGCCTTTTGTGTGCCTCCAGGTGGGAACCTGGCTGGGGACCTGGCCTGCAATCCAAGTATTTGCCCTGACTGGGACTCGAATTGATGACCCTTGGGTTCACAGGCTGGTGCTCAATCTACTTTGCCGTACCAGCCAGGGCTTTCAAAACTAATTTTTGAAATGTTATTTAACTTAGGCTTTAAATGTTTTATTACTATATACATTTTCTAAAGTTCTGGGCATTTAAGAAAGTCATATTTATGGAGATAAAACTATACACACATTATAAAATCTACTTCTTAAATATACACTTCAATGATTTCTGACAAATAGCAATGTGAAATACCACAATCAAGATAAGGAGACTATTCATAACACCTTTATGCTTCTTTTGAGAGAGAAAAAAAGAATCCTAGGTGTACACAGAAGTTGGTGAGAGACTAATTACAAATTATAAATCTTTAAACATTCAATCACGAACAACATTAATTTCATTTTTATGGGTACAAAAATGATTAGTACAGTTTTAACATTCTGGGTCATTTTTTACATTAGCCTGTTATGAAGACAAGTAAGAAGCTGGGAAAAAAGATAAGTCATTAATAATGCATAAGAAAAAAAAATGCATAAGAAATCCCAAATGCTATGTTTCAATGTACCTATGCTTCCACAAATGTTAACCTTATTTAAAAAAAAGATTTTAGAAAAATGAAATGAAATTGCTCATGGAGGGCAAAATGACTGTTAATTGCATTTCAAGTAGTTTAGCTAGTTTTTCAATAATATCTCACATCTTTTCAAAGTTATCTTTGTTTAGCCCCATTAGCCCAAGCATATACAATTAATTTCTGCATTACTGTACATTAGTCATTTCTCCTGTCCACTCATTTCTTTTTTGTGTTACTCTTTTTTCTTTTCCATATGCTGTGCTCCACCCCTCTCTGTGTGGCCATGTAATAAATATGAACTATTTTTCAGCCTTAAGACATTCCTCATGGAATCAGTGTGTTTCTAACTCAGAAGCATGACTAGTAGATTTGTTAAGGGTAATGCTGAAATTCTGTGAGCCACCTGCCTTCCTCCTCCAATTCTCTTCTCAGTTCAATTGGCTGCAAGACAGGAAAGAGGAGTTGAATTTTGTCTTGGTAAAAATTTCCTTGCCATTTATGAACAATTTGTAGCAGGCAAAGAGACATGATTCCCTTCTTTAACTTTTTGCATTGGAGAAATGCACTTTTCCCTTCTTCTATTAATTTTAAAGTAAAAAAAGAAACTGAATAAGAGTAACCCCAATGCCTCTAATGTCTCAAGGGAACTATTCTACAGCAAACCATATGTCTAGATTTGAGTTTTTGGTTCCTCCTAAGTGGTACCACATTACTCTACTGGCCCTCCTGGGTTTCCCTCTATAATGACCTTGCTAATTATATTTCAGCTTCTGTCATCTACTTGTAGGAATTCATTAAACATGAAACAATGGCATTTTGTTAGGCCTTCAGGAAGTATGGGGAAGATGGGGGTTGATTTCTCTTCCTACCCTTTCACATAAGATGAGTATGTAAATCCTTCTTTGGGCAGAACCTAGTGAATTCAAGCCATTAAACCATCATTTTCATTTCCTTTGTATATCCTGAGTAATATTCAAACACATGCTTATTTTAAATTAAGTAGCCTTGTTATTATTGGGGTGTTTTCATAACTCTGAAACTGTATATGCAGACTTTGAATGAGCTTCAATGTAAGCTTTGGCATATCTTTAAATATCAAAATGATGAGCAATGATTTAAGAATTTCCAAAGCAAACTAAGAATAATAGAAATGAGCAAACTTTTGATAAGTCTTCTGACATCCCAGAACATTAGATCTTGAAAGTGATATTTGAGATTATGCAGTGAAGTTTTCTTACTTTAGAGATGAATCTGTCAAGACCCAGAAGCTTAGTTTTGTTTATTAGTTTATTATTTATTTGTAATAATAAAACTGTCTCCATATGCCCAATCTAAGTTTCTTTCCACTGTAACATCTTCTTACATCTAACAGCGATCAAAATGAGATATTTGTGGTGTGTTGATAATACTTTTTTCTTTTCAAAGTACCTGATATAGCTCTTCATGGTTTTTATTCAAAATATTGCTGAGAGTTAGGGAAGGTCGGTTGAATTTTTGATTTCTACTGAAATAGCAAGAAGACATAATCAAGCTCATGATAATGACTGCAGAAGAATTTTTCTGTGTGGGCGAGGTGTATTCTTTCATTTATATAAATCACTTTCTCATCTACACTCCTGGTCGTTCTACCTCTATAATGGGAAACAGTCTTTCCTAGTATCATTTTTTCTTCTGCAAAAAAGATCTTTATGACAAATTATTTAGGACAACTTGTGCTGCACATCAACATAAGTGAAAATTATTCCTTTCAGAGCACTAATGCTCTTGAGGAAGTCAAAGTATTGTTGATAAAATATAAGGGAGAAGTGTTTTACTCTGAATTGCAGTACTTATTTAAATACAGTGTTCTGGGAAGGGAGAGAGGTCCAAGGCTTTTTACAATTTGTTACTAATAAATAACAAGCGATAATGGGGATGACCACTACAAAATATTAAATGAACAAAGTCGAGTTCAATGTTATTTGGATTCTTAACTATTTCTCTGCTCCTCAGATAACAATGAAGTAACAATCAGTAAAATAACACAGGAAAAGGAATCAATCTTTAGGACAGAAGCTTATAAAATGATACGATTAGAAATGCTATTAAGGAGGTTGATTCTGTGTTCAAAGTTTTGCCTTCACAAATAAACTGGAGTACATCTAGATAAAACAACTCTTTTTTTTTTTTTTTTTCTCTTACAATATTACTCAATGCAGAATGAACACCTTTAGGGAGAAAAGGAAAGAAAACTAAAAATATTTGTTGTCTATGCTAGGCATTCTGCAAGGTAATTTATATATATGACCTTATTTAAACTCGATGGCAACCTACACATGAAAAAACTGAGTCTCATAGAAGTTCTTTAACCTACCTAAGGTGACATGGAAATGCAAAAGCAAGGACACGAAGAAAACTTGACCTCTAATCTGCCTGCCTTGAATATCTTAATTGTTAAGGGGTAGAGATATAGGTAGAGATATAGATATAGATAGATATAGATATAGATGTAAACTACCTTCCTCCAAATGAGAGATATTTTATACTTATTATAATTTTTTAAAAGATTTTTATAATTTTTAGAGAGAGGGGAAGGGAATGAGGCAGAGAGGAAGAGAGATATCAATGTATGGTTGCCTTTCACCTGCCTCCAGCTACAGATCTGGCTGGAGACCTGGCTGGAGACCTGGCTATGTGCCTTGGTTGGGAATTGAACTGGTGACCTTTGGGTCCACAGGCTGGCACCTTATCCACTGTGCCACCAGCCAGGTATTACAATTTTTTATATATAAATATGAATGTATATGCACACACAGAGCTTGGGATAAGAATGGCAATTTTCTGCTTTGCTACAAATAAGAATTATCTTCAGCTTTAAAAAATATCAGTGCCTAAAATCAACCCACAGGCATTTTAAATGTATTGCTGTGGGGTGAACCCCAGGTGTTGGCATGTTTTAGAAATCCCTTAGGTTGATGAACAACCAGTGTCGAACCCCACTCTGGTAGGTTCGGATCTCAGATTTTGGTGTGCATCACAGTCATTGGGAGCCATGAACCCAGAGCTTCTGACTCATTAAATTTGGGCTGGCATCTAATATGAACTAAATGTTTATGTCTCCTTGAAATTCATATGTTGAAATTCTAACCCACAATGTGACTGACTTGGTGGTAGGGCCTGTGAAAAGGTGACAAAGATGAAATGAGTTTCTAAGGATGGGGCCCTATTCCAGCAGGGCTGGTGCCCTAATAAGAAGGGAATGGGACCCCAGAGCTCTCTCTCCACCTTCCAAGGACACAGCGAGGAGATGGCTGTCTGCAAGCCAGCAAGAGATCTCTTCCCAGAAACCAAATTGGCTGGGACCTGATCTTGGACTTTCTAGCTCCTGGAATTGTGAGAAAATAAAATTCTGTCCTTGAAGCCAACCAGTCTATGGTGTTTTATTATGGCAGCTCCATTGGACTGAAACAAGGCCTAAGAATAAACATTTCTAAGAAATTCCAACTTGTTGCTGGTGCTAGGGGACCCAGAACAAATTTTAAGAGCAGTTAAATCAATAAAAGCTGTTAAAGTAAACAGATGTTGTTACTAATAGATCGTGTGTACATGTATGATGTTGTGATGAATTCTAGGAATTCAGAGATAAGGCAAATATCCTACAATTAAGGAACCCATGTTTTGCCATAAGGTCTAATAACAATGCTACATCCAAAAGTTGTGTAATATTGCAAAGTCACTACACTTTAGAGTCCTCAGACTCAGCATTGGAGAAAACACTGGTGGGAGATTTGAATCAGATAATGCGCTTGAAATCTCCCTGGTCTAAACATTTTAGTTTTAAGGATTTTAGTTTTAAGGTAGGAAATATGGTGGGAAATAAGACGCTGGCCCAGAGGAGCAGCAAGAACATTAGACAGAAAGAATCCACTGTCTTTGGACTTCCTAGGACAGAATGCGTCTTTCCCAGGGTTGTAATAAGACTGTCAAAGCGAGTTTCACCATGTGCTGGGTTGGATTCTGTTACAGAGAACTCACTCATGTTGTCTAAGCTAAATCTTTATAGTCGTGAAAAATTATCCTCATCCTGCGAAGAGTGCTTATCTTTCCATAACAGAGGAGGAGGGCAGCAACTTCTGCCCATTTGCAGTCCCACAGTAGTATTCATATCCTCCTGGTTTAGAAGTGGAATTTATTCTATGTCTCCCTGAAGACATGGGTTTCAGCAAATTGTCTTGTCAATAGGCATCCTGTTTTAGCTTTAATGAGTTACAACAGATTATCATACTCAGAAAATCCACAGAGATGTGTGCTCACTCGTAATGCCTAGTCTACATGCAACTTTTCCTTTTTCTTTTATCTATACATAGTTGGAGAGATTTATTTATTCATTCTAGGGAGAACCAAAGATATGGAATTAATATATTGTGAAATTTGGGGGTCTTCTCCTACAGTTTGTTTGATTTAGATAAATACATAAACATATACTATCCACCTATGCTGGGAATTATGGAGTTATGAAAGATAATTGGCTATAATTTTTAACAGTAATATTAGTAAGTTCATACATAGAATATAGACCAACATCTCTTCAAATCATGATACTGCAAGGAAATTAGTGGGAAATAAAACTGGTTGTCTTCTTCTGAGGGTATTCAATATCAGAAAATGATCACTTTGAACACCTTAAAATAGCAATCCTAACCTCCAAAAATTGTGGGGGGTTTTGCTTCAAAAACCATTTATTCATAAAGGAGTATACAATTTAGTTACAAAAGAAAATAAACTTAAAGAAATTCTGTCCTGAGAAGATAAGAGTGGAACAGTGTCTATATATGCGAAATCAACAAAGAATTAATCTATCGTTTTGGTGTCTAACCTACAAATATTGGTATTAATGCAAAATGTGGGATCTTTCAAGAACTGAGTTAGCCTAGTCTGGGCTATATCAGCCTGATAAATGATTGGTTGTATATTTCACTATCCTTGAATTTAATTCACAGTGGCAGGTAAAATTTGCCTTTGCAAAGTGGTCAGCTGGGGAAATCAGTTTGGAAGGATAGGGAACTGTAAACTTCTTGGAGAAGCTAAGAAAAATAAATGTGGGGATGACATTGAAGACTTTGAAAAATGGATAAATTCTTGGTTCAAGAGCACCAAAAATGCTATTCAAGGACTCTGGAAAATGAGACCACTTGAGTTTGTACATGGAGATTACTGACAGACAACAGACTTCCTCACCTACCACAAATAGCATCAACTACTCAAGAAAAGAAAAAACCCAGAATGTTTTCACTGTACAGACAGTTTGTCCCATATCAGATTATTGTACACATGATGAACTAATAAACATTATAGTTTTATTTTCTTATCAAACTCAGCTGGAAAAATTCCGTAAAAATGCTGAAAGGAAATCAGGGAACCAGTATGTGGGATAAATTTGTGGTTTTGCTTTGCTCTTAAGAGTGGACTGAGGCCCTGGCTGGTAGCACAGTGGATAAGGCACTGGCCTGCAAACTCAAAGGTTGCTGGTTTGATTCCCAGCCAGGGTACATAACCAGGTTGCAAACCAGGTCTCCAACTAGGTCCATAGCTCGAGGCAAGTGAAAGGCAAAAATACACCAATGTCTTTCTCCCTCTCTGCCTCTTTTACTAACCCCTCTCTCTAAAAATAATAAATGAAATCTTAAAAAAAAAAAAAAAAAAGAGTGGACTGAATGAAACACTAAATGTGCTTCTTGCCTTCTAGTGAATTGTGGAAAGTGGAAAGTGTATGTATTTCGGATTTATAGTCAAGAAAAGGTGCTCAGAACTTCATTGGTTCCCAACCTTCTTTTTTATTTGGTATGATGAACAATGCACAACTGATTATAAATCTCCACTTTCAAAAAATTATCCAGAGCCCTTCCTGGACAATTACTGAGATGGCTCAGTGGATTGGTGCCAGCCTGTGAACCCAAGGGTCGCTGGCTCGACTCCCAGTCAGGGCACACAACCAGGTCTTCAGCCAGATCTCCAGCCAGGTCCTTAGCTGGAGGCAGGTGAAAGGCAACCATACATTGATGTTTCTCTCCCTCTCTTCCTCCCTCCCTGCTTTTCTCTCTGAAAATAATTAATAAAATCTTAAGAAAAAATTGTCCAGTGAAGATGTTTTGGTCACCCAGTTGGTTCACTGTCTATTCAGATTAAAGAACTTAAATATTGCCAGTTATTTTTATTGATAAAGAACTATTGAATAGGTTCAGAGAAGAGGCTACTGTATTTTAAAAAGGAGTATCTATTTCTCTTAAATAACAGATTGAGCAGTTTTCTGAACATACTTTTTAAAGTCCATTTTGGTTTCCATTGATAAAAGTTGTGAATCTAAGTTTCTTAGGACAGCACACTACTGAGGAAGAGGCAGAATTTAAGCAGATAGAGCAGTATTGACTACTGTTAATATGGCATAATGAAATCTGTTGCTAGTTAAAGGAGATGTCTCTAGTTTGTGTTGGTCTCTGTGCTGAATTTCACTCAGCTTTTGACTTTGGACAGGAGAGAATAATTAGCTAAGTAGCATAACCTCAAAATGAGCTCCTGGGCAATGACTCATACAGGGTATAAAGCTTACTAGAACTATGGGGGCCAGGATAGTAATTGATGGGCAGGTTAAGCATTGAGGCAGTATAGTCACTGAATTTAAAAAGTGTTACATCTTTTCCTATTTCCTCACTTAAAAAACTTTAATGCTAGTGACATGAAACCATATTTGGTAGATAAAGATTCAAGGTCTGCTGCTATTCTGACAGAAAAATAAGTGTTACCCTCTAAGGTGATGATAATTTCACTGTCTTAACTTAGAAGTAGCAGCAATAGATAACTTACCCTATGCAAGACAACTTAGAAATGGGCTTGAACCAACTCTTATTTATTTATTTATTTTTAAAATTTTATTGTTGTTGTATTACATCCATCCCCTTTTTGCTCCCCTCTGTCCTCCTCCCCACCCACCCATTGCCCCCAAAGTCAATCCCACCTGTTGTCCATGTCCATGGTTCCTTTATACTAGGTTCTTGTCTAAGCTGCTCCCCTTTCTTGCCTCTGCCTCCCCCCTTCCCCCCAACCCCTTTCCCCCTGACCACTGAAGGCCTATTCCTTGTATTCATATACTTGTTGAACCAACTCTTCTAAGATATAAATCTACTTTGATGGGGGAGTGACTCAATATATATGTACGTTATCTTCAAAAAACTCTATAGCTTATCAATTGATGTCAGATAGGCTCAACATTTCTTGGAAAATTTGCCAGGGGTTTGCTTTGTAAAATTATTGTATGTTTCTGTAGGTAACATTGTGGTATTTCTCTGCTATGAAACAATAAAGAGTCATGACAGTCTGTTGTAGCCCCCTTGATGTGGATCACAGGCACACACTTTTGCTGTCATTAAAAGCAAGCTATTTCATGTGGGGTTTTGTAAAAGGGAAAAGAGAAAACTATATTTTTAAGTTATTTATTTATTTTTAGATAGCAGGGAAAGGAGGGAGGAAAAGAGGGGGAGAAACATCCATGTGAGACAGAAACATTGATTGGTTGCCTGTCACACACACCCGGACCAGGGACTGAACCTGCAACCCACATATGTGCCTGGACTGGAAATTGACTCCACAGCTTTTCACTTTGTGGGACAGTTGAAAATATTATTTCAATAAGAGCCAATAACTGGGATATATGCTAGGAATATAGTTTTAAGTAAGACAAAGACAGCCTTTTCTTTTATGCAGTTTACTTTTTGATGGAGAGACACACCTACTAAGAATTACATAATTATTTAATTTTCATTGTGATGCAGGCTATGAAGGGGATTTTGGTTCATAATAAGAATGCCTCATTTTTCCTGGGTGTCATGGGCATGTTTATTAAAGAAGCAGTATTCGTGCTGAGCTCATGTGAATGAGGAGGACTTAACTGGGTCAAAAGTTGGAGACAGCATTCCAAATATGGAACAGAACGTGTGAGGACAATGAGGCAGAAAGAAGAAAGAATCCATTCAGTGAGTTGAACTTAAACATGGAGGCAAGAAAGAAAGCAGGCGATTGATAGGTTTCATGAGGGAAGCAGGTCTGGATGGATGATGCAGGAATGAGTCTATATTGGGGATTTGGTCTCTGTACCAAAAAGAATGGTATAGAGGGTACAAATGGTGATGGATGGAGACTGGAGTTGGGTTGGTGAACACACAATACAGTGTATAGGTGATGTGTTGTAGAGTTGTGCACCTGAAACCTATATAATTTTGTTAACCAATGTCACCCCAATAAATTCAATAAAAGGGAGAAAAAAGAAATGAAAGTATCCTCTAATCTCAAAAAAAGGAAAAAAAAGAAGAAAAAGAAAGATACCCTGATCAAATCCCATTGCAAATATGCTAGTAACAGACGTCCAGGCAAACATACTAGTTAGTGAATACAGGAGAGTACTTACCTAATGCTTTTAAGGGATTTACTTGGTCTTCCTAGAATGGCTTAAGATAAGTAAACTGAAAATTATGAATCTTTGAGTCAGGCTCCATGGAAAATGTCACATATATACACTGTCACTTATTTGCACTTAAAATGAATAACTTGTGTCCTTCTTTTTAAAGTTAGTAATACACACACTTAGATTTCTCGTAGATCGCATATGGGCAGTGGCAGTCAGAATTTCTCCTTGCTTTTCCTGTGCCTTGTGCACACTGCGTCCTTAAATCTAGAAACTAGAACTGACCATTAAAAAAAAAAAGAAAGAAAAATAAGTCAAGGAGGATAAGCTCGATGTGGAATCAGAAAGATAGTTATCAGAGAAATATAAGAGAACAACAGCAACACATGGTACCACAGAAACCAGGACATGAAGTGGTTATCTTCACCAGTCCCTGAGCTTGATCCAACTGCTGAGTATCCCTCCTGGTTCTGGGGAAGTCTTAAAGGTAAGGTTGGGCTACAGAGGGTTAGGGACAAAGAGAGGGGCCATTAGGATTACAATGAAGAGGAGTCTCAGAGGAGTGGGTAGGTGTCAGAGAAGAGGTTTGATCAGAAATGGGGTTAGGGAGGGCTCAGTTATTAGGCAACATCCAAGCCATCTTATGTATATAAGCAAAAGGCATGTATACACTACCTTTTCAGTTTAGAAAAGCTCTTCAGTCACTTTAAGCAGAATGTTTACTCATCCTTATAAACAATTCTCTGATAGCCTGAGTGATTTGCTTTCCAATTCACTAATTACATAATGAACATTTTGATGGTCATACTTACTTACTTTCCAATAATAATTTCAGAATACTAATAGAGATTATTTGCTTTCTCTTTGAAAATCAAGAAGACAAATTAATCTGCTTTACCTAAACTTGTTCATTGTGGTAATTTTGTTTGATTGAATCTATAATAGGTAGTGGAGAAAGTGTTGTTTCGTAAAAAGATCCCAGGAACCCAACTGTCAATGGTAGAATCAATTCTCAATTAAATTTTGTCCTCCGTTGTTTCAATAAAATACAATGCTATAAATAAATTGTAAAATTGTGGCTTTAGGATAGATAACTGAGATCACAGAACCCAATAGAAAACAGATACATTTTTCTGGTTTATAAAATTATCACAGACTCATAAAAATTCTAGAATGACATGGAATGAATAGAGTAGAAAGTGGACATTGTATTGGTTCAAGGTCATGGATATGTGCTTTGCTATTATCTTGCTATTAAGCAAAAAAAGCTATTTTGATGTACCTGCACTGATACTTTGTATTGAAAAACCCCTTGCATAAAAATGACAGCTTCATCATAACTGCTAAATCAAAGTGGCTATCATAAAATCTGATACACTCCTAGAACACAAAATATTGTAGCAGATATTAAAGAAGATTTTATAGCACAGTGGTTCTTCAGGCATGCTCTAAGAAATGAGGGTTCTGTGTTTAAATTAATTTGAGAAATACTAAGCTCTTTTGCAAATTTACAATGAAAATTAATATTTTAAAAATTATGAAAATATTTTTGAAGCCAGCTTAAATGAGTTGATACCAATATTTTAAAACTAATTTGATCACAGGATTCTGAACATGTGTGTGTTTGTTAAATGTTTATTTAGCATTTATTTTATCCAAAGTATTATGCTAAGTGCTTCGGGTACCTATCTCAAGTGAATCTTAACCAAACAAGGCAGTAGTTACTATTATTATTGCTACTTTATAAAGAGATAAATTGAGACATAAAGCAATTAACCCATTGTTGGGGGTGGTCAGACAACATATTAATTCAGCTAACAAGCATCTGGAACTGAATTCCAACCCAAGTCTGTTTGAATCCACAACTTAACTTTCTAATCATGATGCTGTACTAATCTCTAAGATGCTATGGAATTTTTTGCTAATTCTGATAGAACTTTTCAGGCTTAGTGATTAATTCCTAAGTAGAATCATGAATCTGCCCTTCATATATACTTTTATTTATCTCTGTGAGATGCGGTTGCTACAGTTTTGTTTTGATTGACATCTCAGAGCACATAACTGCTTCTATCATTGACTCTACAGTCAATCTACACTCCAGGTCCTCGTCAGAACATATGATTTCAAATTCCCCACTACCGCTACCCAGCCCTCACTCAAAGTCCAGGGAAAAGTAGTTTGGGAGAATTGCTCAAAAGATATAAATGCCATTCATTCTTCTTAATATTCTTTTTAAAAAAGATTTTATTTATTATTTTTAGAGAGAGGGGAAGGAAGAGAGGCAGAGAGGGAGAGAGAGACATCCTGCCCTCAGCCACAGAGCTGGCTGGAGACCTGGCTTGCAACCTGGTTATGTGGCCCGGCTGGGAATTGAACCAGTGACCTTTGGGTTCGCAGGCCAACATCTTATCCACTGTGCCACCAGCCAGAGCCTATTCTCAATATTCTTAAACATGCTATACCTTTTGGAGCCATGTGATCACAAAGTTATCTCATTGAATCAACTGCTCTGACTTGTGTTGTAGTGGTTGGTACATGCTCAGTTTGCAGTAAGTCATTAAGAGCATCTCTGTAAAACTTACTATTATATTTGTAGTGGAATTAGCCAACATCACTCATTTAAAGCAATGACTTGTAGTCATTGATGTACATAGTACTTGAGAAGCCTTTTAGGAAAAGAGAGACAGAGACAGAGACAGAGACAGCAACAGAGAGAGATCTTTCCTCAGAATTGATATCTGCCCACAAGCAATCTTACCTGGAATTATGGTGGGGGTGCAGAAGGCAACACCAGACCACAGGAGGGTGACAGGCCCCTGAACAATTGTAGGAAGGAATGCACCAATCAAAACCTCCACGTCTCAGGGGCTCAGTGTGGTACTTGTTGATGGAATTTGCCATAATCCAGTTACCTTGATTGCAGGACATTTGCTGGGACACCACTGACACAGTTGCAAACAGGCTAATGAACACATTTCACCTTTATGCAGCCTATAACAGAGCCCTGACATAGCTGGTGTCAGCTCTGAGCAACCACTAGAATAGCTTTCTAAATGAAAATATGGAAGATTAGAAACACTTGAGAAAAAGTCTCGGCAGGGACTGAAATTCCAGTTGGAGCAGAAGACCTGGTGCTACTGAGATTCATTAATATAAATTTGATTGCATCCTGTGCCTGGGTTGGTAAATCATGAGACAGAGGAATCTAGTTGCATGTTGTTCACGTCAGCACAGTGTTTTCTTATAGCAACTTTATGGGGGAAACTCTTTCAGGTTTTAATTCTAAGAAAAGCTCTGCTTCTCCAAAGATGCTCATATAATGCATTCCTTTAATCCTATACTAGTGAAATGGACCTTTTGGTGTGTATATAGCTCAATGAATTTCAACACATGTATGGATTTATGCATCCACCACGACACTCATGGCACAGAGCAGGTTTGTTATCCCAAATCACTTCCTTATGCGGCCATTTCATTGTCACGACCTTCTTCCACCTCCAGCCCGTAACAACTACTGATCTTTCTGACACCATGTTTTTCTTTTGAAGGATGTCATAAGTGGAATTGTACTGTATGTGGCTTTTGGAGACTAGCTTCTCCCACTCATCATAATGACTTTGAGGTTCATCCAAGTTTCTGTGTGAACACAAGTTCTTTTTTTATTATTCTAGGATAAATAAATACCTAGGAATGCAATTGCTAGGTCATGGGGTCGGTGTATGTTTATAAGTAAACTGACAAACCTAGTTGTGATATTGTGATGTATAGTAAGACTGTATATCTGGTCTTGTCCCCAGTTAGAGCATTAAAGGTACCTGCTGGTGTTAATGAGAAGATTTTAAAAAGCAACTAAAGATAGGGCTGGTTGCTAGTGTAGTCAACCTTGTAATTGGAGATTGAGAATTTCCAACCCCACTGCCCCAGCATGCATAGCCCCTTTGATGATCAACATCACTGAGCAGAATGGTACCTTTTTCTACTTACCAAGGATGAACCTGCATTGACATATCACAGTCACCCAAAGTCTATAGTCTACTTCCAGCTTCAGTCTTGGTGTTGTACATTCCATGGACTTTTATAAAAGTAGAATGACATGTATCCATCATTATAATATCATAGAGTATTTTCACTGCCCTAAAAATCCTCCATGCTTTGCCTATTCATCTCTTCTATCAACTCCCTAACTACTGACCTTTTTATTGTTTACATATTTTTACCTTTCCCAGAATGTCATGTAGTTGGAATTGCACCATTTGTAGCCTTTGCAGATTATCTTCCTTCACTTACCTATATGCATTTAAGTTTCCTTCATGCCATTGCAAAGCTTAATAGCTGATTTCTTTTTAGCATTGAATAATAGTTCATTGTCTGCATGTACCAAAGTTTATTTTTCCAGCCCTGGCTGTGGGGCTCAGTGGATTGAGCCTGTGAACCAAAGAGTTGCCTGTTCGATTCCCAGTCAGGGCTCATGCCTGGGTTGTGGGGCCAGGTCCCCAGTTGGGGGTGAGTGAGGAGCAATCATACATTGATGTTTCTCTCCCTCTCTTTCTCTTTCTCCCTTCCCCTCTTTCTACAAATAAATAAGTCTTTAAAAAAAGGAAAAATAGTTCACCTATTTACCTACTGAAGGATGTCTTGATTCCTGTCAAAAGAAAGCCCCAAACTGTCTTCCAATGCAAGTGTAATATTTTGCATTCCAACAATGAATGAAGAATAACTCCTGTCTCTCTACATCCTATCCAGCATTTGGTGTTGTCAATATTCTGGATCTTAGTATTCTAACAAGAATGTAGTGATATCTCCTTATTGTTTTAATTTGCAGTTACCTAATGATGTATGCTGTGGAACATCTTTTCATGTTCTTGTTTGCTATCTGCATATCATCTTTGGTGAGGTGCCTGTTAAAATCTGTGGCCCATTTTTTAAATTGAATTTTGTTTTCTTATTAAGTTTTGGTACAGGATGGGGCAAAAGTGAGTTTCAAATTGTTTGTATGGAAAATAATACAATAACAAATATTAATACAAGAATAAACTGTTTTTACCCTACCCTGTAGTTCTCTGTATATTTTGGATACAAAGTCTTTATCAGGATTGTCTTCATAAAAACTTTTTATATAGCCTGTCTTGTATTCTGATTCTCTTGATAGTGTCACAGTGCATAAATTTTTAAATTTTGGTGAAGTTAATTTATCTATCATGGATCATGCCTTTGGTGTTGTATTACAAAGTCATTGCCATACTAAAGGTCATCTAGGTTTTCGCCTATGTTATTTCCTAGGAGTTTTATAGCTTTGCAGTTTACATTTAAGTCTATAGTCCATTTGAACTCATTTTTATTAAGGGTAAAAAGCTGGTGTCTAGATTCAATTTTGTTTTGCGTATAGATATCCAATTTTTCCAGCACCATTTCTTTTTTCTTTAATTTAATTTAATTTTTGTTGTATTACATCCATCCCATTTTTACTCCCCTCTGTCCCCTTCCCCACTCACCCACTCCCTCCCAAAATCAATCCCACTTGTTATCCATGTCCATGGTTAGTTCCTTGACTAAACTGCTCCCATTCTTTGCCTCCTCCTCCCCCCTCCCCCCTTTCCCTCTGCCCACTGGAGATCTAGTCATTGTATTCCTGTATCTGGTCCTGCTTTGCTTATTTGTTTGTTTTGTTCATTATTGTCATGTAATGGGTGAGATCATATGGTATTTGTCTTTCACTGACTGGCTTATTTCACTAAGCATAATACTTTCTAGTTCCATCCATGTTGTTGCAAAGGTTAGGAGTTCCTTCTTTCTTTCTGCTATGTAGTATTCCATTGTGTAAATGTACCAAAGTTTTTTGATCCAATCATTCACTGATGGGCACTTAGGCTGTTTCCAGCACTTGGCTATTATAAATAGCAATGCTAAGACATAGGTTCTTATGAATTGGTGTTTAAGGATTCTTCAGGTATAGGCCTAGTAGTGGAATTGCTGGATCAAAAGGTAGTTCTATTTTTAGTTTTTTAAGGAAACTCCATACTGTTTTCCTTAGTGGCTGTACCAGCCTGCATTCCCACCAGCAGTGCACCAGGGTTCCCTTTTCCCCACATCCTTGCCAGCACTTGTTGTTTATTGATTTGTTGATGATTCTGACAGGTGTGAGGTGGTCTCTTATTGCAGTTTTAATTTGCATCTCTCTGATGGCTAGTGATGTTGAGCATTCTTTCATATGCCTTTGGGCCTTTTGTATGTCTCCCTCAGAGAGTTGTCTGTTCAGGTCCTTTGCCCATTTTTTAATTGGGCTGTCTGTCTCCCTGGTGTTGAGTCACATTAGTCCTTTATATATTTTGGAGATCAAACCCTTGTCTGAGGTATTGGCAATTGTTTTCCCATACAGTTGGTTCCCTTTTAATTTTGCTGGTGTTCTCTTTAGCTGAACAGAAACTTTTCAGTTTGATAGTCCCATTTGTTTTGTTCTTTTATTTCCTTTGCCCTTGGAGAAGTATCAGTAAACATATTTCTGCATAGGATATCTAAAATTTTACTGCCTATATTTTTCTCTGGGACCTTTGTGGTGGCACTGCTTATGTTTAAGTCCTATATTCATCTTGAGTTTATTCTAGCGTATGGTGTAAGTTGGGGTCTAGTTGTATTTTTTTACATGTTGCTATCTAGTTCTTCCAACACCATTTGTTGAAGAGACTGTTTTTACGCCATTTTATGTTCCTTCCCTCTTTGTTGAATATTAATTGACCATAGGTCCTGGGTTGATTTCTGGACTCTCTATTCTGTTCCATTGATCTATATGTCTATTCTTATGCCAGTACCAGACTTTTTTGATTACAGTTGCCTTCTAGTATAGTTTGACATCCAGTATTGTGATTCTTCCTATCTTGTTCTTCTTTCTCAAGATTGCTGTGGTTATTCATGGGCGTTTTTGGCTCCATAGAAATTTTTGAAGTACTTTTTCTATCTCTGCGAAGTATGTCATTGGTATTTTAATTGGGATTGCATTGAATCTATAGATTGCTTTGGGTAGTTTGGACATTAATGACGTTAATTCTTGTCATCCATGAACATGGTATTTGCTTCCATTTATTTGTATCTTCCTTCACTTCCTTCTTCAATGTTCTGTAGTTTTCTGGGTACAGGTCTTTTACCTCCTTGGTTAAGTTTATTCCTAAGTGCTTTATTTTTGTTGTTGCTATGGTAAATAGGATTTGTTTTCTAGCTTCTATCTCTGATGTTTAATTATTAGTATACAAAAATGTTTTGATTTCTGGATACTGACTTTATATCCAGCTATTTTGCTAAATTTGCATATTAGGTCAAGTAAATTTTTGGTGGAGCCTATTGGGTGTTGTATGTACACTATCATTTCATCTGCAAATAATGGCAGTTTGACTTCCTCCTTTCCAGTTTGGATACCTTAGATTCCTTCTCCTTGTCTGATAACTATGGCTAGAACTTCCAAAACAATGTTGAACAGAAGTGGAGAAAGTGGACAGCTTGTCTTGTTCCTGATCTTAGGGGGAAAGCTTTTAGTTTTTGCCAGTTGAGTATGATGTTGGCTTCAGGTTTCTTATGTATGGCCTTTATGGTGTTGAGGTGTGCTCCCTCAATTCCCATGTTGTTGAGTGTTTTTCTCATAAATGGTTGCTGTACTTTATCAAATGCTTTTTCAGAATCTATTGATATGATCATATGGTTTTTGTTTTTCATTTTGTTTATGTGGTGTATTACATTTATTGATTTGCAAATGTTGTACCATCCTTGGGATGAAGCCCACTTGATCATGGTGTATGATCTTTTGAATGTATTGCTGGATCCGGCTGGCCAATATTTTGTTGAGAATCTTAGCATCTATGTTCATCAGAGATATTGGCCTATAATTTTATTTCTTTGTTGTGTCTTGACCTGGTTTTGGGATTAGAATAATATTGGCCTCATAGAAAGAGTTTGGGAGTCTTCTTTTAGAATTTTTGGAATAGGTAGAGAAGGATAGGAGTTAGTTTTTCTCTAAATGTTTGGTAGAATTCACCTGTGTAGCCATCTGATTCAGGGCTCTTGTGCTTTGGGAGATTTTTGATTACTTCTTCAATTTCACCAGTTGTTATTGGTCTACTCAGGATTTTTGCTTCTTCTGTTTTCAGTTTTGGTAGATTATACATTTCCAGAAATGTGTCCATTTCACCCAGGTTGTCATGGTCCTTGTCATACAGCTGTTTGTAGTAATTTTTTATAATTCTTTGTATTTCTGGAGTATCAGTTGTGATTTCTTCTCTATCATTTCTGATTCTGTTTATTTGGGTCCTCTCTCTCTTTTTCTTGATGAGTCTTGTTAAAGGTTTGTCAATTTTGTTTATTTTTTCAAAAATCTAGCTCCTGGACTTGTTGATTCCTTGAATTGTAGATTTAGTCTCTTAGTTATTTAATTCTGCTCTGATCTTGATTATTCCCTTCCTTCTCCTTGCTCTGGGCTTTGTTTGTTGTTGCTTCTCTGGTTGTTGCAGCTTTATTGTTAGGTTGTTTGTATAAGCTTCTTCTGACCTTTTTAGGTAGGCTTGTATTACTATGAATTTCCTTCTGAAGACTGCCTTTGTTATGTCCCATAAGTTTTGGGCTGTTGTGTATTCATTGTCATTTGTTTCCAGAAACTTTTTGATTCATCTTTGATCTCGTTGTTTACCCATTCCTTACTTAAAAGCATGTTATTCAGTGTCCATGAGGTAGAATGTTTTTGGTTTTTTCCCTTGAGATTGGTTTCTAGTTTCAAGCCATTGTCATCTGAGAAGATGCTTGGTATGATTTCCATTTTCCTGTATTTGTGGAGGCTTGTCTTGTGATCTACCATGTGGTCTATCTTAGAGAATGTTCCATGTGCATTTGAAAAGAATGTGTATTTTGCTTCTTTGGGGTGAAAGGTTCTGTGTATATCAGTTAGGTCCATTTCTTCTAGAGTATTGTTCAATGCCACAATATCCTTGTTATTTTTTTTGGTTTGGAAGATCTGTCCATTGTTGATAGTGGGGGTATTAAAATTCCCTACTATTTGTAGCACCATTTCTTGAAGAGACTATCTTCACTTCATTGCATTGCCTTTGCTCCTTTGTAAGTCATCAGTTGACTAAATATATGTGGGTTAATTTTTAGGTTGTCAGTTCTGTTTCATTGATCTATTTGTTTTTCAGCAATACTCATACTGTCTTTATTACTATCAATTTTTAGTAAGTTTTTACATCAGGTATAGTTAGTCTTCCAACTTTGTTCTCTCCTTCGATATTGTGTTGGTCCATTTATTTTTAATTTCTTTTCACTTTGTTGAGTATTGAGAGTTCTTTAATATTTTTGATGTCTTTTTCTGGGTATGTGATTTGCAAATATTTTCCTCAGTTCAATTTATATCATATATTGTTTTTTATCCTAGTCAAGTTTTTGGTGTCATATCTAAGAACTCTTTGTCTACCTCAAGGTCTTGGAGACTTTATATATGTATTTGCTTAAAGTATAAGGTTAACTCTATGAGGATGAGACCATTTAGGTGATTGCTCTGACTGTATATTAAGTCAATAAAACTAGATGAAAGATGGCACTTTTTAATATTGTCAGGTTAATGTTTTCTGGTTTGCCTTTTTTTGTTCTGAATATGTTTAAACCATTAAAGACACATCTAAAATAAGGCTATTCAATTCTCCTCATGCAATGGAACTGAAAACTAATTGATTAAGTTTTGTGTATGCATAATTATAGATATAAGCTGTAGAGTTGTACTTATGCATTCATCAATATTTGAGTACCCACTATGTATCAGGCACTGTGGAAGACATTAGTGATTCAAATCACAACAAAATCCTTTCTCTTATGGAATATACACTTTAGTGACATATATGGTGATATGTCTATATTCTAGACCATTGGTCCTAATATATCTGTGATCCAGATCATATTATATATATTAATTTACATTGATTCAAAGGGAGAAAGAGAAATAATTGAAGTGTTAGGAGCAATTGTTTTTGCCACACCATTTAATGAACCTATACTCCTAAATGCTCTTGCAAGGGGAGCAGTGATCAGATATTTTTTTTCCATAAGGCTCAGTTCTCACATGAATTTGCTGGAGCATCTTTTGAGGTACTGGGAACCTAAGATTAAAGGCCTTATTTTTCATACAATATAGTTCTTTAATACAATACAGTTCTCTCACCAATAAATAAAGCTCACTTTATTTATTGATGAGGTTTCTTAGGAATTTTTACTAATGTATTTTGATTACACTCAAAATTTTTACATACATCTAGTCCTCATACACTTTCCAACTCTATGACTTTAAATTTTATGTAGATATCACTATGTATAAGGGTGATAAATACATTACTAAAATATGTTATTTATTGGCTATTTTCCTATAAACACTACTTTATCCCTTTTTATACTATGAAAAGTACTTAAACAAGTCTATTTTTATTCCAGAAAGGATTTCTGGCTGTGGACACAAATACTTATCACAGAATAAAATGCAAACTGGAAAACATTCAAAGTAGTAGAAAATAGTGGTGAAACTGGAAAATAACTTTGAGAAAAATAAGGACAAACATATTTAATAGAATATCTTTCACAATTCTGAAACACTCTTAAAAACATTTAGAGCTTCCTAGCACACAAACAAAATAGGAAACCTATTAAATATATGACACAATGACTAAAGAAACATGTCATATTTTGCAGTGGAGACCAAACAAATCTAAGAAAGATTTCTCTCATGGTTTCACATAACGGGGTGCTAAAAACATTGGTAAGATGACCGGTTGACTATTTTAAGTTGATAATACTTTTCCACAGAACTTGAAAGACATTGATGTAATGCCATCTAGCATTAATATGGTTAATGAAGTATATGATGTTAGTCTGATTATTCTTCTTTATTTTTTATTTTATTGAACTTACTGGGGTGACATTGGTTACAAAGCCATGCAGGTTTCAAGTAGACAGCTGAACAAAACATCATCTGCACACTGCGTCATGCACGTGTTGCCCTAAGCAAAGTCTCCTCCCCACCCTGACCCCTCTGTCTACAACCTCCTTTCTCTCTTGCTATCACCTGATCCTTTTCATATTGAAGAGTTCCCTTCCCTCCCCTCCCCTTCCCTCCCCTCCCCTCCCCTCCCCCCCCTTCTCCTCTCCTCTCCATATATCTCTATGTATTGTTTAAGGTAAGCTGACTAAGTTGTCTACTACCTGCAGCTGAAAATATGCTAACTGATAAAAATACCAATGAAGTTAGCTGCCCTTGGCAGCACAGTGGGCATGATTTGAGGAGCCATTGTTCTCTGTTATTAGCCCCATTTTATTAGACAGAAAGACATCATTGTAAGGGGTCATGACAAGTCCTTTCCTCCCTGGCTTCTTAGGCACAGTGATGGGGTAGTGAGGGTTATACTTTAAAGATTCAATTTACTCTAACATTATCAAACACATGCTTTAAAGATTCAATAATAACTAATGCCTGTTTGATTCCTGGTCAAGGCACATGCCTGGGTTGTGAGCTTATTCGCAGGAGGCGGCTTGTATGAAAGCTAGTCAGTGTTTCTCTCTCACATCATTGTTTCTGTTCCTCACATTTTAGCCCCCTTCTCTTCTTTCTTTGAGCATATGCATTATCATGAGGGACAGCTTTCACTGGCTTTCACATATCAGCTTACTTACATGCATTGTGCGCTTCTTGTCAGAAGGTTGGCTACCAAGGAATTCTGTCTCTTACCCTGGGCAGCATTTTGGCTCTCAGTAACCTTGTTTCTTTTTTCCAGAATTCATGAGACCACTGGACTTACAGAGCCCAATATGCAGCACATCGTAATTTTACCAGTTTGTTAATCTATGTTCAGTACTTTCTGCTACCTTTAGAGCAGTAGTTTTACAAGTGTGGTTGTTCAGACCTTTGTCAACATCATCAGCTAAGCATTTTCTTTACAAATGCAAATTCTTTAGCCCTACCCTAACCCTAACCAGAAACTCTGGTGTGGAATCCAGCAATCTGTTTAATAAGCCTTCCAGATCATTTTTTAAAAAAAGATTTCATTTGTTATTTTTAGAAAGAGGGGAATGGAGAGAGGCAGAGAAATAGAGTCATCAATGAATATATGGTTGCCTTTCACCTGCCTCCAGCTACAAACCTGGCTGGAGACCTGGCTTGCAACCTGGTTATGTACCCTGGCTGGGAATCGAACCAGCGACCTCTGGGTTCTCAAGCCAGCGCTTTATCCATTGTGCTACCAGCCAGGGCTCTTCCAGATCATTTTAATGCACACTAAAGTTTGAGAAATTCTGCTTGAGACTGTTGTTATTTATCTTTAACTTTTTATCTATATCATATTTCCCCCCAACTCTTGTTGCAAGCTTTACTAGGTATCCATTCTCTAGAACCTCACAGTCCAGTAAAATCAATCAGTAGATGAATGGATGAAAAAAGTGTTTGTGCCTGTACACAATGGAATACTACTTGGTTGTGAAAAGGACATCTTACCTCTTCAACAGCATGGATGAACCTGGGGAGTATGCCAAGTGAAATAAGCCAGTTGGAGAAAGGCAAATACCGTATGATTTCACTTATATGTGGAGCCTAATGAACAAAATAAACTAACAAACAAAATAGAAACAGACTCATAGATACAGAGAACAGGCTAACAGCTGTCAGAGGGGAAGATGGTTGGGAGGCAAGGTGAAGACAAATAAAGGGACTAATGACAATAAATAAGCAAACTCACAGACGGACAGTAGTATGATGATTACCAGAAGGAAAGTGGGGTGGGGATGGTAGGAGAGGGCATAGGCAGGGCAAGTGGTGAGAGAAGACTTTGGGTGGTGAACACAAAACAACATACAGATGATGCATTATAGAATTGTACGCCTAAAACCTCTGTCACACTGTCAACCAATATCATCCCAATAAATTCAGTAAGAATTAAGAAAAAACACATTCAACTTTGTAGGTAATTGAATGGTATTCTACTTTGTTTTTAATGCTACACAATATATGCTAGTAACTATGTCTTGAAATTTTAGGTACATGTCAATTGTTTGGGGGAACTTGTGGTGAAATACCTGTGTATCTGTTGGGATATGTGTGGCTGCAAGAAACATAAAACCCCACATACAGTGACATTAGCAACACTCACGTCTATTTATATCACATCAGAATTATCCCATATCTCACAAGCAGGGAGTGAGAAGGTAGATAGTTTCGGGAAATTGATTCAACAGCTCAACAGTGATAAGACATAATTTTCTTGTCCTTCTTCACAATAACTAATAGCTGTGTCAACTCAAACGTTATTAATGGGTAATGGAAAAAAGTAAGGACAGAAAAAGGACCTCCTCGTGTGCTTTTATCAAATATTTCTATTTTGTCCCAGAGGAAATAAATTCCAGTAATTTCTAAGCACATATCCTCTTAAGTCACCTTAGTCAGAACTGGGTTCCATAATCATCTGCTGGAAAATAAGGGACTGTGCTCTTGTCATTGCCTTCATCTTATCTTGTTCAATGAAAGGCACATGGGGTAGAATGGAGCTCTGCCAGACAGCTATTATTCCCAGTTTATAAGTGACTGAGAAACATTTAAGAGGCGTTCTGTAACATACCCTAGGCTGACACAGCTGAGTTTAGATCTCTAGACTTTTGGATCCAAGACCAGAAGCCTATTTATTATCAAATATGATTAAAAAACAAAACTTCATTTTATCCAGGTTTAAAATATCCCAAGAGCTGTCAGTAGAAATATGGATATTTGTTCTTGTAAGTTACTTGGCAATCAACTATTGTACCCCAGGAAAATAGCAGCTAATTAACACTGTTATCACTATGACCTAGATTTTTTGAGTGGTGGGAAAGACGGAAAGTCTTAAAACTTGCAATCCTGCAGTGCCAAAGTTCAGTGACTTTAAGTGGTGACATATTTTAGTATTCTTTAAAATGAGTTAAGAAAACTTAGTTAACACCTAAGGGTATATATAAATATGTATATGAGAATATATGTGAATAAAATGGCAATAATATTAATAATACCAGGAAACATTATGAATTAGCTTCTGTGTTGCAAGCATGTTGTTAAGAACAGAGCTGAGATTAGAACATGGGGTAGTGTGATTCTAAAGTATGTACTCTAAACCAGTGTTCTATATTAGAATATGAATGTGCAGACTGTATGTTTATGTGACTATATATATGTATATCTCAATATTAGTTAGAGGTCTTTCAGTTGCAAGTAAAAGAAACCCAACTCTGACTCACTGATAGAAACAGGGAACTGAGGGGTAAAAAAGGACCAGAACATTGGCTGCAAGAGTCACAATGTTTAATAGTGTAGCACTTAAACTTAGTGGATTGTGCACCACCATTTTTGTCTCTTGGTTATGCTTACCCATGCGTAACCATGATTTCTTTCTCTTTTCATGGTCCCATTTGATTATTTTTTCCTATAATTTAGATCCATCATTATTATCAGAGAAATTGTATACAAGGTCTGTCTTCAAAGTATTGAGCCAATGTCAATATAATTAAAACAGTTTTCCTGGGTCGATTCCCCAGTCAGGGCACATAACCAGGTTATAAGCCAGGTCTCCAGCCAGAACCATAGCTGGAGGCAGGTGAAAGGCAACCACATATTGATGTTTCTCTTCCTTTCTTCCCTGCCCTTTGCTCTGAAAATAATGAATAAAATCTTTAAAAAACAAAAAGCAAGACTATACTTTTGGGACAGACCAAATGTTAACATTGTTCAGGTTTGGACCATGTACCATGGGGCTCTAGGGACTGAACACCACAACTGACTATCCTGAGGAAATTGTATAGAATGGAAAGAATTCCTCAAAGGAGTACTACTTAGGAAACAAATAGTGCATCTTCATAATATTCTATCCTTTGGCTAGGAAAATCTAGGCATCCTTATCCCATTTGTACTGTATAATTTCAAAGGTACCTCCACTTAATATAGTGAAATTTAACTAATGCACTTATATCCTCCCTGAAATAAATAATTCAAAATCATAGTTAGTTTTACCTGTAATTCCATGTTCAAAATCTCTGGTTCTAGGGCAAATTTCTCTTGGTCAGATACAGATGTGGATCACCAGATCCACATCAGGTCTGTATCTGATCATCACACTTCAACCTGTGGCCAAATCATAACTCCCTTTAAAATACCCAAAATACTCCCTTGTAGAAAACAGAAGTAAATTAACTGCACAATGATTGATCTTCTACTTATTCTGGTTTATCAGTGTCTTGGAGATACATATATGAAAAATACCCCTCCATCACCCCCACCCACCCACATATTGTGAGGCATTGTTGCAATTCTTTTTTCTCTGCTCAGTCCTACTTCCCCTTCTAGACCTTAGAGATACCGATTTCTAATAAACATCCTGAACCCCGAACTCCATCACTACCTGTTTCTGGAGAATTCAATCTGCAGCTGTGTGTGTATGCATTTCTAGATGGATGCATGATAGGTGGATAAATACTTTTTATTTGTGTCTGTGCATATCCTAGAGCAAATTCATCTAGATAAAACTCTTTCATCATTTACTAGATGAAGAGAACACTTACTTCAAAGGGCTGTGTTGAAATTGAAATGGTTTAATCCATAATATCTCAGAATGGAATTGGTACATAATGCCCAAAAAATGTCAGTGCTTTACCAATCAACTGTACTTGTGTGTCTGTGTGTGTCTGTTGAGGAAGATTTCAGGAATACACGCCTCTTGATTTATGCAGAGCACCTTCTAGAATATAGTAATTATTGCTAAATGCTGCCTGTTTTCCATGCTTAACACAGATTACTGACATAACTGCCTCATTTTCATCTATAATAGACTCTCTATAATTATTTTTCACTAATACAACTATAACAACTCCAAACACAGTAGTTAGCTTTAAAAGCTACTTTTTATTGATGCAGTCTTTGCTGAAAATGATTTGTACAAAAGCTTTTGAAAAACTCTGTTTAAAATGCAAACCCCAGTCCTGGCTGGTGTGGCTCAGTGGATAGGCACCAGCTGGCAATCCCAAAGGTGGCTGGTTCGATTCCCAGTCAGGACACATAATCAAGTTGCAAGCCAGGTCTCCAGCCAGGTCCGTAGGTGGAGGCAGGTGAAAGGCAACCACACATTGATGTTTCTCTCTCTTTTTTTCCCTCCCTGCCCTCTCTCTAAAAATAATGAATAAAATCTTTTAAAACAATAGGAAATTCATGTTTACTCCAGCTTCTCCAACATGTGAGACAGCAACTTCCATTACAGTTGTGACATTCTTAACCTGGACTCATTGTAACAGGTGATTACTGAATGGGAATTTCCTTTTCCCTTGTTTTTGGCTTGGTTCTTTGCCTTGAAGAGCCCCCTCCCCTCTTCTTTTTTTCTTCAAATGCTCATAAAATCTAGCAAAATGAAGGTCCACTTTTCAAAGGTCTGTTCTATTTTATCATTATGTTCCTTCATCTGCCAAAATTATGGGAGAGGGGCAATTTTCTGACATGCTCAGTGACCTGTGTGCCACGAGTCAGTTTTTACCTTTAAGTGATTCTCATTCAATGACCCATCCCTGATTCCTCTGTCTGTTAGAGAGAGTTCAGGGTTAACTGTTGTCTCCCTTGATTGCATGCTTCCAGGGAAAGGTTTCCTCCTGGACTAGCCAAGTGAGGCCCTGGAGTAAGTATTACAAGGAATGGGCTTGGGGGAAGGAGAGAAAAAAGGAGAATAGTGTATCCTTCCACATGCTCTTCTGCGGTCCATGTACAAAGCCCAAGGAGGTGGACTTCCACCTGGCACATGGCTATGAGAACTAAGTCTTTCAAGAGTTCTCCAAAGATGATGGGCGTAGGGCCAGGAGATGAATCTCATTTAAAATTTTCTACCCCTTTTGTTAAACACTCAGCATATGCCCCTGAAGATTATTACCAGTACACGTGCCTTATCCTGTAGCTGTCTTTATAATACAAAACAGGAAACCGGAGTCTATATTTCTGTAAAAATATAATGAGCAAACGTCTAGTTCTCTATCTTACCCCATCCACTAACATAGAAGTCTAATAAATTATTTTGACTATTGACTATTACTACACACTAGTGTTATTAATAGAAATAAATAACATTAGAATGCAATGGTTGTCCCAGTAATAAGCAAACCAGAAGCACATGTGTTCACATTTTTAATAGTGTAAATTATGCAATGTCTTATAGTAGTAACATTGTAAATAACCAAAATTCATTTAAAATGCCAGCAATTCATTAAAAACCTTACAGAAATGTTAAAATATGCAGATAGCTGCTACTAAATAATTCATATCCTATAGTAAGTCTCCAGATAATGTTACATTTGAACTGTGTATACTGGAAGTTGACTTGAATGATTGTTTCAACAGTATAATTGACCAACATCCCGTGTGTATATAAATGTTGTAATTCCAGAAAACTATGCTGCTTTGAGCTTTATAGGTGGATAGTTGGGGCCAATTGAATTATTCAAATGTTAAATTTATTTTGCTATGAGATAAATTACCATAATTAGTTCTGAGAATATTGAAGAAAAATGCTATCCCCTTTTGCTGATTTTCCCCCTTTCTATTAAAGCAATGGAAATGGACTGCTACAAATACTCATAAAAGTGTGGAACATTTAATTTAATTTTTAACAAGTTTTGCACTGATGTCTCTGAAATTTATAAGTAATGCTCTCATGTAAAATTTGTACATGCCACTGAAACGACTCCCATTTCTTGACTTCTAAACTGTACCTCTAATCTCAGAGAATTCTTAAGATAACCATGTTCTTAAATTTTCTTGGATTTCAGGAAGTAGTTTGTTTCTTCTTCTTTTTTTTCCAATTTATAAAGATTGGGTGTCAGACACTTCCAAGTTTAGGCCTGGTGTTAACAATTGCCATAAACATGAATCCGATATATGTATTTTCACCTAGGGAGCAAAGGCAGGATAAAGGGGCAGATATTTGAAAAATATGAAACAAACCAAAAAAAAAAAAAAAAAAAACTTTAGTAAACCAAGTAGGATGTTTTCTGCTTTTACATATGTTGCTTACTCATTTAACTCTCACGACGCTATAATAAGGCATCATTTTTCTTAGTTGGCAATGAGCAAGTTGAATAATGAACTTGGACAAATTTGTACATTTGGTAGGCTTGAAGCCAGGAGCTAACTCCTAAAGACACCCCCCACTTCGTATCCAATGCTGTGGCCTACGGTTAAAATAGGACAGAATAGAAAATGTTAACTGCCAGAGAAGGGTACTGATAAAGTATTCTGAGATGTTTACAATTTTACATTCCACACTACAGTCTTTGGAGGGCAGGGAAAGGAGCTTGACTTGTAGCTTAGAATTTAGCACTTGGTTTAGCTCCCACTAGTTCAAATGCAAGGTGAGTTTATTGTAATACCATGCTATTTTTTAGAGTCAAAAACAATAAGCACCACATGATTAAGATAATCATGGTATGATTTTTGAGATTACACAGCCATGTTGACATTGGATCCTCCTTTATCTTTTTAAAAACATTTATTTTTTTAAAAATTAGCATTCTACTTCCTTCTCTTAGAAGAGACCTTCTAAGGCATTTCCAAGCTATTACAGCCATGCAGGATTTATAGTTTCTGGCCTCCTTTTCACAGAATGATGACAACCATAATTACTACTGCAGGTCACAACCTCAAATATATCCCTCTAGCTTTAGGGGTTGTAACATTTCCATTTTTATGGTACAAAGCAAACTTTTTATTGTGCAAGTCTCCCAGAGGGCCATAGGTAATCAGCATTTTCCTCTACTGTCAGTTAGCAATTGAACTTTTATAAGAATTTGAAGAGACTAGTCATATCCACAGCTGTAACTGTTCCAAACATGTTTCTATTTCTCATTTTTAATTTTTTCTCCTAATAAATTAGGGGAAAAATTATACACTACACATTTACTGTGATGCTTATTCTAGGTCAGGCTTAGGTCATATGTGGGTGCCAAGAGTTTTAGAATAATGAATAAAGAAGGACGAAATATGGCTTAGGCCATAGTCAGATACCAAGAGTTTTAGAATAATGGATAAAGAAGGAAGAAAGAGGGAGGATATGGCTGTGGGCCTAGCTGGTCTCAGTGACGAGAGATGCATGTTTACTAAATCTGAAGAGGACAGAGATTTGTTTCTGGCTCAGTTAGGACTAGAGTAATATCTTATTATAGCCACAGAATGCCTGTGTCTTTAAAGGCCTCTGGGAGACTGTATCTCATGAGTTGGATAAAGGAGTATTGGTGGCTTCGATAATGCCTGGTGGATGTGGTAGAGAAGTAACAGAAACCTGCTAGGAAAATTGCAGCAATGAGCAAATCTCTAGAATACTCATGAATATCCCTTAGAAATTCCCAGAGGTATTAGGCAGACACATCTGTCAGGGGCTTAGGGTCCTCTGTGAACAAGAGTTGTGTAGCATCAATGTTAAGGTGAGTTTATTCACATACTAATAAAAACCTGAGCCAAAGTTTGATCCTGATTTGTAATTAAGAACTTGTTTGATTTCTTGTGTAGCGTCATGTTGCCTGCTGTATTGTAAACTTTATGAGGGGAGGGAATTGGTCTTGGATACTGATTTTCTGGTACAAAGTAGATACTCCTTAAATGGTTGCTAGGCATCTTGGTAACAAGGACTTGAACGAAGGCCTGTCCTGAAAGTATTAAACCAACGTTAATATAATTAAAACAGTTTGTGTGGCTGATACTTTTGGGACAGACCTCATATTTGATGTGTTCTCAGGCAAATGCCGCAAGCAATGGTAGAATAGTGATAATAACAATGACTCAATGAAACAGACTTATGTGCCAAACACTGTTTTAGGTCTTTACAAATGTTAACTAATTCCATCCTCATAACTAGCTTGGGGAAGAGACACTTTGGGTTTAAATTCTATTTCTCACATTAATTTGCCAGAGACAGTAGTGACCTGGAAAAAGTTGTTTAGTTTATTCTATGCTTCAGTATCAAGATAGATTAAAGAGAGAAGGGGCATTAACACATATGTTCTAGGATGACTGTGATGGGTCCATACTAACTAAGCCTTGTGCCCTTCATAGAATTGATGCCCAGGGGAATGCTCACTTCCATCCTTCTTTTCCTTCCCTGTATTACCTTATTACCTGCCTCATTTTTTTTTTTTTTAATAAAGGACCATCTAAATAATGTTTGCTTAGACATGACTCGTTTTATCCTCACTTGCTATATCTATATCTATCTATATCATCATCTCTATTTATAACTATGTTTTTTTAAATAAAAAGGCTTTTCAATTTTTGTTCCAAATGATTCTGCATCACTCTTGCTTCAGATTGCTTTACATGTGATTCCTCATTTTCCATCTCCACTCAGCCTGGTAGGTTGGAGGCATCAAAGGTCACTGCAGAGCGCTGTCCATCATTTTGACACCTTTTATGAGTTTACTGCTCCTGATGGTGATTATAGGAAAGGCTGCTTAAAAGTGGTAACTGCCAAAGGCACTGGATGCTCATAGTATTGAATGATCGAGATATGTTCAAGTTTTTGGACAAAAGAAGAAAAAATTGAGGAAAAAGATGAAGAGGTAATAAAATGCTAAGGCAACTCTAAAATGCAGGTCCTGATAGAGAAATATTTAAGTAGTAGTCTTAGGAAGAAATGGACTTAATTATATCCTAACTCAAAGGTGGAGACTCATGGATTGTTTGTTATCCATGATGCCAGATTATCCACAGGACAATACCTCCCTGCACCTACTGTCTTAATATTTGGTCCAGATGACATCAAGCATCTGGAATCTGTCTAGTTCCAACTACAGGTTGTCATCACAAAATGGAATCACTGCCTTCTTGAAGGCATGTTATTATTGCTATAATAAAAGTAATGTGTCCTCAGATCTCCATGATTACATCTGGAGTGTGTTCTGCTATTTTAAAATGTATAGTGAGTATGGCCCAATTATGTTCCAGACTAATAGCTAGCATTAATTGAACACTTAGTATGTACTATCCACCTTACCAGGCAGCTGAACTACACCTTCTCATGTAATCAGCACTATTGGGGGACTTAATCAAGGATATTAGCTTGCTCTGTTCAAGTTCAGAATTAGTTGAGATGTAGTACACAGGACTAGGGTGAATAGAAAACAAGATATCATCTCTATTACTGATTAAGTTTACTAGATAATACTATATATTTTCATCCAAAAAGGATAGATAATACTTCCCTTTAATGCAAACAAACTTTTCTTTGTTACTGGATAACCTGGACTATCCAGTAACTTTTGCCTAAACTAGCAATGCCTTCCCAACTATGTTTACAACATAACAGACAACAGGCTAGAATGTATTTCTCCTGGAGAAAAGATGACTCCGAAGAGACAAGAAGAGACTGAACTAGGTAGGTTCATTTATATCTCCTAATGTTATAATTGGATTAGACTCTTCTTTGTAAGAAAAAAATAAGGAAGTGGGCAGAAAATAGCTAGAAGTACTTTACCAGTGATTTACCCTAATTGGTAGTAAATATCAATTTTCCCTTCCTCAGTGGAAATATGAGAAGGGAGAAATAAAGACCCCCATCACCAGCAAGCACCATACTATTACACAATAAATACCTGAGAAAACAAGCTTAAGATGTTATTAGTTTCACAAAACTAGTAAGTGGCACAAACAGACTCCTACTAAGTTTTCTGCTTCCTTTGGAGGCTGAAAATAACATATTCTGTTTATTTTAGCAATAATAACACCCCTTCAACTGCAACTGCTTGCAAGTAGTAAATGGTTTGGTAATAAGCCCTGGCCGGTGTGGCTCAGTGGATTGAGCACCAGCCTATGAACCCAAGTATCACTGGTTTGATTCCCAATCAGGGCACATACCCAGGCTGCCTCCAGGTCCCCAACTGGAGGCAGGTGAAAGGCAACCATTCACTGATGCTTCTCTCCCCTTCTGCCTGCCCCCCTCTTCTACTCTTTATAAAAATAATGAATAAAATCTTTAAAAAATGATTTGGTAATATATAGTTATAGAACACAGAAGAATTTTGAACTTATATAACCTGTAACATGCAAATATTTGCAAGATTAGAATTAATACTATTCTAGTTCAATTAATACTAAATCTATTTTAAAAGATACTCAAATTTTTCCTTTTTTAAACTAATCATTATTTTATTTATTTATTTTTAAGATTTTATTTATTATTTTTCAGAGAGAAGGGAGGGGAGAGAGGCAGAGAGGCAATGATTGGTTACCTTTCACCTGCCTCCAGCTACAGACCTGTCTGGAGACCTGGCTTGCAACCTGGTTATGTGCCCTGGCTGGGAATCAAACCAGTGACCTTTGGGTTTGCAGGCCGGCACCTATGCACTGCACCACCAGCCAGGGCTAGTCAAATTTTTACTTTTAATGTAACTTTTTTCCAACAGAAGTTTTTTTGAGTAGATAGAGTGGAGGATGGTTTTCTAGGCAGAGAGAACACAACTGTAAGCCACAGAAACACAACCATTCTATGCTCCAAGAATCGCAGGCACTTCCATGAGGATGGGTCAAGGGTGCTTGCATGTTGGATCATGGCAGGAACTTAGAACTGCAAAGCTGGAAGAGAATCAGACTAGAATGAATGAAGTTTGCAACATGTGCTAAGAATTTTGAAATTCCTCCTGATGGACTCAGGCATCCTGAAACTTTTGAAAAAAGACTGTTGTACTGTGTGATTTATGGTGTATAAATATCTCTCAGGCCAAAGTGTGGAGGGAAGATCCCAGTAGAATGTGACTGAGGATACATTTATTTTCTTTCTTTCTTTCTTTAAAGATTTTTTTTTTAAATATCTTTTTTTTTTAAAGATTTTATTTCATTATTTTTTTAGAAAGAGAGGAAGGGAGAGAGGCAGAGAGGGAAAGAGACATCAATGTATGGTTGCGTTTCACCTGCCTCCAGCCACAGACCTGACTGGAGACCTAGTTTGCAACCTGGTTATGTGCCCTGGCTGGGGAATCGAACCTGCGACCTTTGGGTTCGCAGGCCGGCGCCTTAACCACTGTGCTACTAGCCAGGGTTCTTTAAAGATTTTATTCATTATTTTTAAAGAGGAGGGCAGCGAGGGAGGAAGAAAGGGAGAGAAACACCAATGTATGGTTGCCTTTCACCTGCCTCCCACTGTGGACCTGACTGGAGACCTGATTTGCAACTTGGCTATGTGCCCTGGCTGGGAATCAAACCAGCAACACTTGGGTTCTCAGACTGGCACTTTGTCCTCTGAGCCACCATCCAGGGCTTGTGTGCACTCTTTTAAAGGACCTCTGATCTGAAACGAGCAAGCAAGCAAGCAAATAAACAAAAAACTAGATAGCTTTATACTTGTTTAATCTCCACCTATGGATTTGATATATTTAGATTGAAGTGTGCCTAACAAACCCATTTTCCTTCTGTCTTGGCATCCAGTTTGACAGCATTTCTAGCCTTCATTGCTTACATGGGGCCATGTAGTCAAGTTCTATCAAATATCCATCCCTTTCAGGTCCAGCCTACAAACACCTTTCATTCATGACTCGCTCTCTTCCTTCACTTGTCAGCTAGATATCACTCACTGCTCAGAGGGATCTTGGAAACTAAAGAAAAAAAGTGGTAAATTTTCCGCTGACTTAGGTCCAAATAATTCCACAAGGGAGATAGAGCCTTATCCCTGTTGTCAATAATCCTTTCTGTGAACTCGAAGTAAACCTCGTATTGTGTGGCCACTGATATCTTCAAGATTCCTGCTACAGTGACAAACGTAACCTTAAATAACACATGTCATGTGGAACACTATTTCAGCAAAAACTCTGCAGCAAAATCTACCTAATTGTGAAACTTGACAGATTCTGAATAAATTAAGGAGGAAGGGAGGATGCTTGCTACCACCCCTACTACTTAATACTTTTAATACCTTCTTGAAAATCCTACCCACTGGAAAAGAACAAGTAAAGAAGTAAAAATTTTAAGGATTGAGACCCAAAAATGCCATTATGTTCAGATATCATCATTTTCAACATAAAAACTCCAGTATGAAAGTATACAAATTAACAGGGCTAACAACACAGCTTAGCACCTTTTCTGAATCGACATATAAATAGTTCTGACTCCCTGTGAAGGAAGACTTTTCTATTCATGTAAGCCACCCATTTGTGGAAGTTTTTTATGGCAACCCTAAAAAACGGATACATTCACCTTGTCATCCAGAGAGTCAGGGAAGGAAGGAAGTTCCTCTGCTTACAAAAATATTTTGGTTAACACATGATCATATTGAGAAAATTCTCCTGCCATGCCAATCTTTTAGACCTCAAGGACATGAGAGTAGTCAGGAGCCCACGGTGGAAAACATGTCAGTGAAAGAGACACAAACCCATGTCTTTGACTAAACATTGTTATTCTGCAAAGAGATCTTAAAGACAAGGTGTGCAAGTAAAAGGAAGAAAGAAGGAATTGAAGCAAGTCTTTTCTTCCCTTCAACTGCTATGCATGTCGAGTTGAGACATTTCATTTCAACACTTGGAAAACTTTTGTGTTGTTTTATGCTATTTTTCACTGCTTTAACTCAGAAGAGCCAAGGAGCTACCTAAGGAGAAATTGTCCATCAATTCAAACACAGTCATGGTCTCCATAGTAACCTTCACTGTTCCAGTAAGTCACCGTAAATGTGAGAGTTGGGAGTTGGTGATAGGAGTAACAAAAACCTACTGTATCTCAAGGGATTTTGGTTTCACAAGACCGAACAGATGGAAGGAGGGTTCTTCAGTAAATTAAACTCTAAGACCTCAAGGAGCAAGTTGAGGCATCATCAGTTTTATACCAACTCACACTGATTCTAAAAGCCTAGCATTTGCATAATAGGTTCAAAGTATTTCTTCAGTGATTTCTAAACCATGCAGTGGCATGTTCAAGTTATCTCTGAAGTGTAATCAGTAGAAGACCAACTAAGAACTACAAACACATCAGTGTAAAAACATTACTAGTTTTTTCACTTACCATTGAAGACCATGGTTCTGAAGCCCTGTTTCCAATAAGGATTGCTTTGGACACCTCTTAAAAATTCACATTCCTAGGCTCCATTTTAGATTTAGGGGATTGGAATCCCCACATGAAACCTATCTATGCTTTTAATGAATCCCTCCGCAATGAGCATTGTGCGGATTTCCACAAGGCAATCACACATTTGAAGAATGAAAGGTGCTTTTGTACCTTTGTTAGAGCGGTCCTCCTGCTCTAACATAGTTTTTCCAGGTCACCCAAGTAAGGCTAGAAAAACACTCTGCAGCTGTTGACTCCGTTGTATTCAGAATACAAAACTAGGTGTTTTGCTAGGCTATCTCATTAATCCTCACAGAAATTCTATGAAAGAGGGAGTAGCATTGGCCTCATTACAGAACTGAAGGAAATGAGACATAGCTTATGTAAATAATTAGAGCTGTGAAATACAAGACAAGCTAGTGCTGGAGATGGCATACAAATTCAAGTTCATCCAGCTGCACAGCCCATGACCTTTTTATAATAGCCTCCAAGTTCGTGACCAAAACAGAGTTCTTATGAATGAAAATAGAGCGAGAAATAAAAGAGCACTTCTAGTGAATGTGGATCCGTGGATGATTTTAGAAGTCTCCCCACATCCCTGGAGGATATTTAAATTTAATAATTTAAATTTATTTAAATTGATCTGATTTTCGTAACACCAATATTGCATAAGGCTTTAGGGTTCTCAGAGCATTTTCCCATAAAGCATCTCATTCGATCCTTTTAACAAACTCCTATGCTACACAGAGTGGAGGTTGTTAACTACATTTACAGATGAGGGCAGAGTGGGTCAGAGGAAAAATAGAAACATTTTCAAGATCGCATGGACAGTGGAAAGCTTCCTTTCTCCTTGCCACTGTCTCAGAAAACCTCCTCTTTCTTCTGAGGAAGCTGTACGCTTCCTCACTGTTTACTGCAGCCTCACCAAGTCTGGAATCGGAGTACCAGAAGCTGAAATATTATCAGAAAAGGCTAAAAATTACAGTGTAATAAGGACCTAACTGGGAACTTCCGACGGAGATTTGAGCGGCAGGCATCCCTGTCATTCACCGCCTCTATGAAAGGCTCAGCTTTAGCCCCTGTAAAATGAATATAAAAGTAACATTTCACATATTAGAGTCTTTTCTGGAAGCATACAAATCACCCATCCTGGGGCCCTGAAATCACTCATAATAGGTGATGGCTGGTGACAACATAGTTATTGCCATCACTGCCAATATGGGGGCACCAGCACACATGCCCACAGCCAGGTGGCAGGAGGGAGAAGTCAGGGCCCCAGGGTCTGCTAGTCTGCTGACCCTTTGGCTGGGTGCTTTCTTTTCTTGTTGAGACAGAGGTGGCCTTCATCTCCTGGGGGCCAGCAGTGCCTTTGCTTTGAGTTTCACTTTTGGTTCCATGGAGCAGAAGGGGCTCTGGGAGAGCTAGTTAGGGCTGGGTGCTCAAGAGTTGGTCCCAGCTTCTTGGTTTAAGGAGAAATTAGTAAATGAGACCTTCAGTTTTGCTTCAAATTGTCCGAGTTTGCTTGATTCACCAGGGCAAGCAAGGAGACAGAACTTCAGGGCACCAGTCCAACTAGAAAAAAAAATTATGCATTTGTCTCAAATCACCTGCTCTGCTTGGGTCTTGGGCACAGAGGCCAGAACATAGATAAACAAACAAGCATTCATGTATTTGGTTCTGTTTTGCTTGTTGTTAGTTTTGTTCATTATTGTCCCATAATGGGTGAGATCATATGATATTTGTCCTTCACTGACTGGCTTATTTCACTAAGCATAATACTCTCCAGTTCCATCCATGTTGTTGCAAAGGGTGCAAGTTCTTTCTAAGTAGTTAAAAAAAAAAAATGTACTCTTGCATTGTAAATTTTGAAATATTTCTTTTATTTGCTTTCTTTGCCTGTGTCATAGAAGTCAAGTTTTTTCCCCCCTTGTTACATTAAAGATGCAAACTTACTATTTAAAAATTGTCTTGTCTGTATAGTAAATAAACTCATAGATAACAAAAACAAACAAACAAACAAACAAAAAACAACAAGCAAAACTCCCACTAACTTGGTTCAGGGCCTGTTTGAACCAGAGATATGCTTTTAATACTTGATCTTTTCACATCCATATAAAGCCTTGAAGAGAGGGAAATTTTGGTCCTGCTTTAAGGCACAGTAAAAGGGCTAAATGAATTTAAATTCTGGAGGATTTGCAACAATTAAATATTGCTGTCATATGAAAATCCATATCTAGTTGGCACGGGAGCAACTATGTTTACTCTACCATGCTGCCTAGTATTTTGTATGTCATGTGACTTGTAAATTTCCATTCAATGTAAAACTGAAATATAGTATACAGAGCTAGAATGCTATTTTGAGCAGTGTGTCTAGACCTAAAATGAAGGGTTAGTTATCATTAGTCTTCAGGGATTAAAGTATTTTGCAACCTTCCTATTTCTGTCTCTCAATTGCCCTCTTGAAGACCTGTGTGTGCCTGGGCTGTGAATTAAACTCTCCCATCTCACTTTAGGCTCTTATTTTCTCTTGGGATCCAAAAACAATGAGGCAAGTCAACAAGAACAATGATGGGCAAATAAAGCCACCTGTCTTGGTGGACCTGTCCCTTTCTTCAGTGCCACTGCCAACTCCTTCTCTATGCAACACTTTGTAATGCACTACACCTATAATTCCCTGCCACACCAGAATTAGTAAGGACATAATGAGTTTCAGGTACAAAAGCACCTAATCCTCACAGCACTGCTGAGCCATTACGTGGCAATGACAGAATTTATAAAAAAAAAAAAACCCCAAAAATTAGCATAGCTCTTTGCTAGTCATCCGAAGGAAAGCTCACGTCCCAGGGACATGTCAGAGACTCTGTTTTCAGTTTTTAAATTGCTTATAGCTCCCCTCAAGATTTCAAAATACTGTGACCTGGAGCTTTGCATTTAGCATAATTCCAACAAATCAGGTTTATTGAGGAATAATAGAAAATTGTCAGCAAGAGGATGAGCCTATGAGACATTGTGCATTTCTTAGTCGTACTTCAGCTTACTTTTCATGTCACTGGCTGGTCCTTGTCACCTTTGCTTACCACTTTCTTTTCCCTCTCTCCATTCTAAATGTGCTTGATACTCAAAGCAAAACATAAATCTGGGTTTATTTAAAATTTGCGTTAGTGCTTGCATGCCTTACATTTAAGACATTAAAATCAGGAAATTGGATAGATGCCTGCCAGCCAAAAGACAATTACTTCTACCCATTATCTTTCAAGACCAAATTATTTTACTTCTTGAAACAGTTTCTCCTAATTGTTTCATGCTTTGCACAGTGACATTAAACCCAAATAGTCATTTCTTTGGTTTTAGTGACAATGTATGGTTCGAATGATGGGTTGTTGACAATCTTGGCAATTTTATTGTTTTACTCTTTTTTCCCTGGTTTTATTTGTAATTCAAAAGCAGCATCTTTCTATCTTAAAGGGCTTTTTAGAAATTCTTTTATATTTTGTTCAATAGAGATATATTTTCAAAATTTACAACCCACATCTAGTGGACCTGAGAATAAGAATTTCCTGCTCTTAAAATGATGGTGACTAGGGGGAGGGGGCAGAAGGAGAGGAGAGGAGAGAAGGGGAAGAAGGGTTTAGATAAGGAGCAATTGTGAAAGACCCAGGGACACAGACAAGGAGGTGAGGGACTGACTGAGGGAGAGGGGAGGGGAGAGAAATGAGAGATTAGTGGGGGGAAGAATGAAACAATTGTAATGCAACAATAATAAATCTATGGAAAAAGAATTTTCTGCTCTTTATCTTTTTTTTAATCTGTATTTTCCAACATGGTAGCCACTAATAAGTATATAGTTATTTAAATAATTTAATGTTGGCCCTGGCTGGGTAGCTCGGGTCATCCTGATATGCCAAGGTTGCAGGTTCTATACCTGGCCAGGGCACATACAAGAATCAACCAGTGAGCCCTGGATGGTGTGGCACCGTGGATAAGGCACTGGCCGATGAACCCAAAGGTTGCTGGTTCGATTCCCAGCCAGGGCACAGAACCAGGTTACAAGCCAGGTCTCCAGCCAGGTTCATAGCTGGAGGCAGGTGAAAGACAACCATACATAGATATCTCTCTCCCTCTCTGCCTCTCTCCCTTCCCTTCTCTCTAAGAATAATGAATAAAATCTTAAAAAAAAAGAAAAGAAAAAGAAAAAGAAAAAAGAAAAAGAATCAACCAGTGAATGCATAAATAAGTGGAACAACAAATCACTGCCTCTTTCTCTCTCCCTTCCCATCTCTTTTTCAAATCAAGCAATAAACATTTTTAAATTAAAAAAGTAGTTTAATGTTATTATATTAAGCAGAATTATAATGTGAGTTAGTAATACAAGCCATGTATCAAGTAAGTACTCAATTATACCATGTGGCTAGTCATTACTACTTTGAACTGCAGAGATAAAACACGTTTCCATTGTCACTGTAGGAGGTTCCAGTGGGTAGTGGGTAACAGTGCTCCAAGGGCCCCTTCCAAATGATGAAGCAACTGCTCCGTCACCCAGAGTTGCAATGGGAACTCACAAAACAAACAACCTAAAAATCCCTAAGCCTTTTTACGATGAAACAGGTTCATCAGATGCGCATTTATTGGACAATGGGAAATGGTACCTACAGAGATTCCGTGAGTGTCAGGTATGCTTATCACTCGAAGTCCAATGGCTCTTCACAGGTGTATCCTCAATAGGAAAGACTTTTTGTTGAGTGTATTTAGTGTTTGTAGGAGGAGGTAGAAATCAGAGGGAGGGAACAACACGGGATATTGTGCTGTAAATCAAATTTAAATCCATTGAATTGAGGTCACCAGATACAACTTCCTCAGGGAGAGACAATTATTCATAAAAAAATGAAAGGCATGTTTAACTAGAATTTCCAAAACACTGTGTTGCAAGAAATATACCTCTGGGGTTTTTAGAACAAAAGCAAAAGTAAAGGAAGCAGTGATTTTTATTTTCTAGTGTGCTTTTGGCACTGGGACTGCTAGATGGTATCTCTTTGAGGGACCGTGGGGAACAGTGGCCTATCTGTGGTATTGATGTGCTCACTCAGTATTGTGTATACAAGTGACAGACAGGTAGGTGCAGGTTTAACTCAATGTCCATCTCTCCTCAAAATGAATGTTCTTCCAATTACACTCTGACCTTTCCTTTTCTTCCTCTTTTTTTCCCACCTTGTTTTTCCCTTTATTGCTCATTGTTTCTCCTTTCCACACAAATGATTTTGAATTAAATCATGAACTCCAATTCTTATTTTGTAAGCAATCTGGTTTTCATCCTTAGTGTGTATTAGCCAAAGCTAATCCAAGATTAACATTTAGAGGTTTACTAATCCCTATTAGCTATAGAGTATCATTTTAGGCATCTTCTGACACTAAACAAAATATATATTCACTGGTCACCTAAATGATTCTAAGTTCTTTAGTTATATCTTGGTAGGAAGTCTTAATAAACAGGAAGCTTTTTGTCTATTGCCCTACAAGAATGTAAAGCTCAGATAACACAGTAACATGATGGAGAATTGATTATTATAAATACAAAGATCAGGAATAGTATGATTTTTTTCCTTTTTTTTAAAAAAGATTTTATTTATTATTTTTAGAGAGAGGGGGAGGGAGAGAGTCAGAGAGGGAGAGAGACACCAGTGTATGGTTGCCTTTCACCTGCCTCCAGCTACAGACCTGGCTGGAGACCTGGCTTGCAACCTGGTTATGTTGCTGTGGCTGGGGATTGAACAGTATGGAATCTTTAATCAGCTGATTTCTACTTTATTATATATCTCTTTAATGAGGAAAGGAGCCTTTGCATGTCTCCAAGTTAAACTTGAATTAGAATGAATGTAGAGATACTTTTAGTAGCCAGATTACCATGATTTAAAAGAAATAGAAAAACATTCTAAGTGTGGGGATTGCATTATATTCAGAAAGCAAAGGTTCTACTGGGCCTTGTAACAGAATGTATTAAACAAGCAGAAAATACAAGTTCATCCTGACAGCTGCTAGAGAAGTGTCCAAAAAATGTGATGTGTCAACATATATTCACCTTTTAGCTAAGGTGTAAAGCAAGGGGGAATTATTATGAAAGCTTGTCAGAATAGCAAGTGTAAGGGACTGGTGTGTTTGTCACTCAGCCCAGCTACCATTACTAACTGGCAGGTAGAGAAGAGTCTCGTGTCTGTCTGAGTGGAAACAGCGATTATAAAGATGCTGAACAAACAGGGTTTTGATGGCTGGGAATCAACATAGGTACCATCCAAGGCTGTCTGTTGAGTAGTATATATTAATGCCTCTTGAACATAAACAAATAAATGACAAGAGGCCAGGTACCTGAGAAAGTTATGGTATCCAGTTCCCATTCAGCTGCAGAGTTAAGGAAGAAGGCTAAATTGCCTTTTGCTATTGAATCAGAATGAGGAACAATACATTTTTTCCCTTGTATTTTGCAGAAGAAGACAAGAAGTCAAACTTCCTATGTAGTCCATGCCTCTATAAAGGAGTATAATGCTCAGAGATTACTTTTTACTTTTTATTAATGAAAAATATATTAACTTTACTGGGGTGATGTTGGTTAATAAAATTACGTAGGTTTCATGGGAACAATTCTATGATATTGCGTTGTGTGTTCAGCACTCAAAGTCAGGTCCCTTTCTGTGATTGTATACTTACACTGTATACTGAGTAGTATATGTATATATTACTCAGCCATAAGAAAAGATGAAATATTATCATTTGCAGCAGCATGGACGGATCTTCAGATATCATGCTCAGTGAAATAGGGCAGATAGAATATATGAAGACCATATGGTTTTACCCACACATGGGATGCAAAACTGAAAGGCACAAATGAACAAATAAGACAAACAAAAAACCCCTCATACAAACAGACAGCAGCATGGTGGTTACCAGAGGGAAAGGGGAGTGGGTGGTAGATATTTTTAAACTATATCTCTGAGCAAAGGCTGCATGAGAATGCCAACTGCCTCTTTTCCCAAGAAGCTGGAAGAGACTCAGTGCATATCCTGCCACTTACCTCTCAGCTTATTTCCTTTACCTACATGTTCTAAGACTTCAAGTGCCTAAGATTTACCTGCAGAGCTTTTAAGGATGCTCTTAAAATTTCTAGGCCAGGATGGGGCCCAGTAAACTGCATTTTAGCAGGCACTTTGGGAGAGTCTGACCCCGTTTCGGGAACCTACTTTATTGCCATTGGTAAGTCCTAGGGAAGCTCTGAGGCTGAAGAACCAGTCTTCTACCTTTATTTTCCCTCCACTGAGTGGCCTCCAAGGGAGTTACTGTTTGGGTCCTTGTCCACCAGGTGCTCTCACCTTCCCTCCCAGGTCAAGTTGCTGGAATACTAGCATAGGCATGTGCAACTCTGTCACTGAGTATCTCTGCTGCTTAAGGTTATTTTTGGACTGACAATATGCAAGCCAGCTCCTTGGGACCCCATTACTGGTGCTAGTACACTGGCTAGTTTGCCAAGGAAGCCTGCTCAGTGATGAGAATACAGACATTACTCTGGACTATGAGGGTCAGGTGTCTTAGGCCACTACCATCCTTTTCCTGCTTAGACTTGACCCAAAGCACTTTGCAACTACCTCTGATAATGGCCCGCCCCTATGCCACATCAATATTGTGACCAAGGTATTCCCAAACTTATCCCATTTTCCTCTTTAAGTGTACATTAAAAAATATTTAATTTATAGTTTTAGAGAGAAGGGAAGAGAGGGATAAAGAGAGGAAGAGGAACGTCCATCAATCGGTTGCCCTGACTGGAAATTGAACTAGTGACCTTTTGGTTTGCAGGCATCACTCAACCCACCGGGCAATCGATACCAGCCAGGGAAACATTTCCCTCTTTAAATCTCCAAGGCTGCTAAAGTTCCATGCCTATCCCAGTGTAATGCGTACCTATAGATAAGAAAACATTTAGTTTCTCTAGTGGCTTCCAGTTTCCAGTTAAGCAACGAGCCATTTTGTCTAGCTCCCTTTCAAAAATCTTGAGGAAAGTCTAGCATTGGGCCAATATGAATCAGGTACCCACTTATGGGGGGTGGGAGAAGCATTTTAAACTAGCAAGAGAGGTAGCAGAGGTATCATTATGAGGGAATCATAATCTTAGGAGCCCTAGGGACAATTTCTGACAAACTCGTGGAGGAGGCTTTTCTGATTAGATTGGATGATTCTCCTGTCTTTGATGCTTGCTTTTTCTTGTACTGTTTACACTGGCTGCATTTCCAGGGGAAAGCTAGATGCTTCTCATTTTTTTCTCTCTCTAGATTAAGGTTAAAGAGACAATAACTGAATACCTTACTCTGTGGCAGGCAGTTTGTTGGAGAATGTGTAGACTGTCTCATTAAATTCTTATACTCAGTGAGAGTGATGTCCTTCACAATTTTAGGAAATACAAACCAGCTGGGAGATGAAATAACTTGCCAAAAGTCACACAGCTAATCAGTAACCAATCTAAGATGTGAATTAAGTTCCTGATTTTGAGTCCAATGCCCTTTTCACTCTACTGCAGTTGCTTTCTATGTGGAAACACAACCCCTCAAGCTTAACTATTCAAGAACATAAAGTTACACCCAAGCCATTCAGCACAATGCACGGTCAGCTCCTCATCTGAGCTGGGTTCCATTTTCTTCGCACCTGCCCTGATAGAGGAAGGATTCCTGTATCTAAGTCTTAATCAGTGGCATTTCAGCTATCCTTATTATTCCATATTTCCAGATGTCCACTGGACCCCTTTTGGAACACTGAATAAGCTCTTTCCACCAACTGTATTATCTCTGACTTGAAACCATGAGCTTATTTTTGATCCTTTCCTCCTTCACTTCACAAATAATTGTTAAGTACTTGTGTCTCCTCCTTCACTGTGTACATGCAGTTGGCCACTGCATTTCCTTTTTCCTTGATGAGCTCTGTGTGCTTCACTCTTTGATGTGACTACTGGGTGACTTTCCCACCCAGTTCCTAGTTTATTTCTGTCAATAGTCAACTCTTAGATGAGTGCAGTAACCCTTGGCCAGCATTCCTGTCATTAAGACACCTCAGGAACTGTGGCAATCATTCTTCATCTTTGTCAGTTTAGGTGTGCAACTTGTATAACCACCTCCTCAGGGAAGCCTTCCTTTTTCTTTTAGGACTATATTCGTTCTTTAAAAGCACTTCACTCAGCCTTGGCTGGTGGCTCAGTGAATAGGCACCAACCTGTGAACCCAAAGGTTGCAACCAGGGCACATAACCAGGTTGCAAGCCAGGTCTCCAGCCAGGTCTGTAGCTGGAAGCAGGTGAAAGTCAACCACACATTGATGTTTCTCTCCCTTTCTTCCTGCCTCCCTGCCCTTCTCTCTCTAAACATAATGAATAAGATCTTTAAAAATAAATAAAATAAAAGCACTTCACTCAATACTTGAACACAGACTTTAAAAAAGATTGCTTTGAAAAAAATTTAGCAAATGGTTGTATTATAGAGATGATAAACATATACCTACTTGACAAATGAAAACCAGAAGTTCCTAATAAAAGTTAAATGTGTTCTTAGGACTTTGGATAATGTTTTTCAGTGATAGCTCTATTAATGGATTAAAACACTGTAATATCTCAAACTACATAAAGTTGAAGAATATGCACACTGCAGACCTGTCCAACAAGTCAAAGAGCCACAGTAGTTGTGTCAATGGCATTGGCTTTGATTGACACTGAAGATAACTATGAGAATGGAAAATAAGTAACATTTAAAATTAACATGCATGATATGCTCAATATGTTAAATATGTTAGAATGGAGATACACAGATAAGTTGGTAAATACCATATATATTTACTTATTATAATAAGTAAATATTTGGGTATTTCATTTACCTCATTCAATCATTTCATATTTGAATTGCCCCCCACCCACCAATTGCTTTTATTTCAGTTTTTGTATTTTACCATAAAGATATTAATGCATTTCCTTATAGTAGATGATGCCTTTCATTTGTACATACTTGGTCTTTCACAGCCTTAGAAAGAGTCAGTTCTCATAGTCCTTGCCCTTCCTTCGTCCCAAGATAATATAATGATAGCAAAGAAAAACAGGATTAATGATTGAGAGTTTACTGTGTGATAAGCACTTTATGTCCGTTATTTTATTTTATTCTCACAACCATCCTATGGATTAGGTACTTTAATTATCTCTGTTTCATAGATAAGGAAATTAAAATAGGATAAATAGCCTAAGGTACAGTAGATCCCATCACAAGCAAATGAAGATATAAGACTAGGGCCCTGATCTTCATGACTATAGAACTAAGGTTTTCTCTATTGTGCTGGATTACTCTGTCCTTTATGAAACTGAAGTTCTTAAAGGGTCCTGGGAATTTCAACCAAAATGAGATACATTGAAAAATCTGATCTTAAGATCAAATTTGTGAATACATAAGGCTTTGGATTATCCGCAGATTTGGTGTTAACTAAATATTCTATTGATGTTAGATATTTTCTCGACATTTAAAACAATGCCTCTAGTATCATTAAGCTTTCTCATTCACATAGCTATGTTAACCATCCATTGAAACTTTAGAGGCTAATAACCAACATGTTCTTCTGAGACAGCAATGGGTATGAGCCTTCCAGGGTATATCAAAATTGCTTAGCCATCTGGAGCCAATACTTTTTGGTAGCAAATGCCTTTCCATAGATACATAATATGAATTAGCTCTTTCACTTGCCAAATGTTATATCCTAACGTAAAATGGTGTAGTATCTCAGATAGAATTGTACCTGATAATTGGCAATTTCTTAATTTATTGACAGATTATACTCATTAACCAGTTCCCTTAATTATCTCCAGGCTATTTATTTTTAATAGAGGGGAAGGGTTAACCAGACAAGCTAGTAAGTTTTTCTTGCTCTTCTAGTAGCAAGCAAAACTCCTCTAATTTTGGTCACCCTGCACAATCTGATACTTCTTTCTGCAAATGAAAGAAGAATTGAGGGCTTTAAAAATAGATTTCCAGGAAGCTTTAACCAAAAGTGTAAAGAAAAGGATTTTCTAAGATTGGATTTCACACACAAAGACTCAGAGGTCTTGCAAATTTTAAGCTAAACAATATAGGAAAATATACATCAAATCTGAGTTCTAGAAAATTCTGCGTGAGTATCTGAGCAAACATGAATGCAGTGCTATACTTGGATAACATATTATTGTGTTAGGAGTTCTATTGTCATGAAATTCTACAGACCCTATGACACTTTCTTCTCAAACAGGATGTTTATTTTTGGAGTGGCAATTGTTTAGTATATATAATTATAAATTTTAGTATATTAGAATACTTGACATGGTTAATCTCTTTGCAATTTTCTGAGTCTATTTGGGGGGCAGAGAGGGAGGGAAAAGAACAAGTTTGCAATGATTTAGGTAAAGATATGTCTTGTGTGTTGGGAATTGATATTCATATCTGTAGTTGAATAGCACTCATTTTCTATGACTAATTATCAGCTGGGGAGTATGACTGGTTTCATTATGCCTATGATATCCCAAATTGGAGATTTTACATTTGTAAATACAATGCAACTATGTTCTACATTAAGAATACAAGGGAATAAATTACATATTTTGTTTTACTACAGAATCTTTGTGCAAGATGCCATTTTAGGAGTTTTTTTATCTTCATCAGAAAATAAAGGGAATAATTAAGAACAGAAACACTTTTCCAAGAGCCCCCTACTGGGAGAACTATAACAACTATGTTGGCTATTGATTTTTCACCAGGATCACATATCTTCACATCTACAGAATCATGAAGTGCTAGGAGAAGCCCCAGGTTTATATCTGACCCCTGATACTGCTGTTAATGGCTTATGGCAACTTAACTTTTCTAAGTTGGGGTCTTCATCCGTAATATGGGATAGTGATGTCTCTATCAAATGGTTTGTGAATGCATTAAATGAGGTAGCTTGGGAAGTGTCCATGCACAGCATAGATACTCAATAATGTAGAATTTAATGGTATGAAAACCCAAGGTTTACTAACTGTATCTCGTTAGGCATAACCTTCCCAAAGTGTAAACCCAAAACAAAAGGTGTCCTATTTGGGTGACAGACAAACAGATGGATTTGCATGGAAACTTGTCAATATCCCTTAAGCATATTGAATGCATCCTCATCATGTCAGGGAGTAATTCTGTTGTATCGGGACTTTTGTGCCTTCTGTCTCTTATTGTCCTCCCAAAAGTTCTATTATAAAATTATAGTCTAAGGGGTCAGAGCCTCTTGCAGTAAAAGTCACTCATGAAATGACACAAAAATGTTCAGGGAAAACAAAGATCTCTTCTGGAATACACTCCATGTCCTACACCTTATTCTTCCTGAGCCACACCCTTCCTTCCTGGGCTCTGCCTGACCCATGTCAAGAAGACCCTAGGCTCACATGTTGAACAAGCCACCAAACCACTGACTGCTCAGTTGACCTTTGGGCAGAAATGAAATGCTGACTGGAATGTGAGGAGAAAGGCAATTTTCCAGATTAATATGCCAATGAGAATAAATCCTCATGCAAAGATTAGTCGGTGGTTCATACCAGCTGTGATTATAGTTATGTCAAGGTTCAGGGTACTAAAATCAAGCATTTCACAGAGTGCTTTATAGATATTTGCATTCGCTCATGTGTCTTCAATGACTGTCTACCTCCATTCTCAGTTTGAGCCCTCCCTCAAATTATACCCTAACAATGACTTTGTGCACAATTTATTTTTCTGGATGCTGATCTTGGGAGGCCCAAGTGAGGATGTGGAAGTAGAGGGACCAGAAACGTAGAGAATGTGGTAAAGGGTTTCGCAATGAGCAGATTATTATGATACATTCCATCCCACTGGGGAACTCTGAGGAATTGAGAACACATTTCAGAATTGTCCCATCAAGAGCTTAGGAAGCAAAAAGTTGGGTATTTATTCACCACCAACTGTCACTTATTTGATGATAGTTACCTCTACCTCTGGGGGAAGCACTCAATCCAGTATATTCAAGGCCACCATGACTTGGTATGCAATCTCCTGGAGAGCTAGAGAAAACCCCAGGGACTACATGTAAAGAGCTATATGCACTTGAGGTGGAAAGTGGCCATGGTGCATGAGAACTGTTCATGGCAGATGAAGGTGAACACAGAGAGGACCAAGGCTGTGTGTCTGTGCAAACTATTTTTGCAAAATATCTGAAGCAACCTGATCATACATAGATAGTCCCATGATAATGTGTATGTGCTTTGACTATGTATATTTATTTTAAAAAGATTTTATTTATTATTATTTTTAGAGTGAGGGAGGGAGGGAGGGAGGGAAAGAGAGAGAGAGAGAGAGATCAATGTATGGTTGGTTGCCTTTCACCTGCCTCCAGCTAAGGACCTGGCTGGAGACCTGGCTTGCAACCTGGTTATGTGCCCTGGCTGGGGAATCAAACCAGCGACATTTGGGTTCAAAGAAGGCAGGCTTATCCACTGTGCTACCAGCCAGGGCTTTTGCATATGTATTTATATAATTGATAAGCATAGCTAAATAATAAAGGAGAGGTCCATACCTCTCTCTCTTACCCTCTTGAATCCCCACTCCTTCCTTACATCTTTACCCCATTATCTCTTTAGAGAAGACTTCCCCTCATTTCTATAACTAGCTCAAATTTATCTTTATTAGGCATTCATACATATGTACAGTAGTGGCACTCATGGAATTATATTTTTGTACTGAGTTGCATAATAATTCCCAGGAGACTGTAAACACCCTGAAGACAGGAACCAGTGCCCAGCAGAGGCCCTCACCTTAGAATGTACTATAGAGGCATATTCTTTCTAACATGACAAAAGATATTAAATGAACAGAGAAGGTATATGAAGGAAAGTAAGATGAGAACTGGTCATGAAGCTGGACAAAAAGATCTCTAGAAGGAGGGAGAAACATATGTTTTAGAAGAAAACCAAGAAGGCATTAACTCTATACACTAAAGGCCAAGTAAGTTTCATTAAACATATTTTGTATATTTTGCACATGAAATTTTGCATATAAAAGTGTGTATTCATACATTCTCAATAGGTATGCTGTTGAGCTAAAAGAAATATTGATTCATATGCAGTTTTTAAATGACATTAGAACTGTGATAACCACCTTCCATGTGACTACCATTCAGTTTTGACCAGTCCCATCAGATAGATCATTGTTTTGGTATTGAATTCACAGAACAACCATGCGTTAAAGACCATTGTTTAACCATGAGCAATTACTGAAAAAGATATTTAGAAGGGGGGCAATTCAATATCTACTTTTTCAGTATGATTCAGTGATTGGGCAAGGCTATTAGCATGTTTGGTACAAGAAAAAGTGAAAAAAAATTGTAATACATTTTTGGGATTTCTACCCTTTGTTTAATTTTCCAAATTACTAGTGAAGCAAGGAAAAACTTAATATGCCCCTCCCCCACAATGTGCAATTCTTTATTTAAGAGAGTATTTATAGGTTAGGACTGGCAATCTTGAGTAGTTATATCAACAGAGTAAGAAATCCTCACACTCAATTATCCTGTCACCTTGGTGATTGGTATTGCAAATTTCAACATGGATGGTTGACAAAGGATTACACCCATGGGCAATACGACAGACTTGTCTGGGATCTGAACTGAAGACTAGGAGAGAAGAGATGGGTATAGGAAAGGGAAGGAGGGTACACTTCATTGAACTCACACTCTGCCTGGCTCAGAGCACTTTCTCTAATGTGAACTTCAGAACCTCCCAGCTCTGTGTGGTACAATTCTAAAGCTAAGGCCTATGACCACAGGATTGCTGAGTGGTTTGACTATATGACCCTTTATATATATACTAGTTTAGTATCCAAATATGATCAGAGTCTAAACCCTATAATAACCCAATGTAAAATGCTTCAATCCCTTGGGGAGAGGGAGGAAGGGACATAAGAAATATTTTGGAGAAAATTTGTATGTTAAGTATACTTCCATAGGGTTCAGAAAAAATTTAATCAAGGCATCCAAAATACACCCACCACATAAACAAAAACAGCAAATTTATCATACAAAGACAACTTCACACAATTCCCTCAGTTTCTCTTTTCTACCAGATTGTTGCTCTTGTGAAAATTTTAGGGTTGGTCCTGCCCGGATTGGGTAGAAAATGCTAGAAAGGTAAAGCAGTATGCTAGAAAGTAGCAGAGCTGATATTCAGACATAGGACTTGCTCCAAAGACAATCTCTTTGTCCATTGATTTGGGGATCTTGCCCTTACCACCGGCACATTTTACCAGCTAAGTATGATAAACACCTATCCTTTCGCTCACACAGACATCTGTAGAAGCCCGAAGGATTTATTTTGACTACTGAGGGTGATTCAATGGGTTCAAAAACTAGTATTACTAGCATGACATTTTAAATTATATAACATGATTGCTTATAGGAAACACATTCCTTTTTATAGATTTATGATGCCTGCTGTGTCATGCAATTAAAGTTCCAGAAAAGCATTCTCAGCATGTCAAATTCTTGAGGCTGATTTATAGGATTACAGCTTTCCCCCTTTGTGATTCAATTAAAGCATTTTACATTGGGCTATTATAGGGTTTAGACTCTGATCATAATTTGGATGCTGAACTATTAGATTGGCATGTGACCTGATTATAAATAAACGAAATTTCTTATTTGCAAGAAACCATAATTAAAGCTGCAGTCAAAATGGCATGAGAAGCAGTTAATTAAAGACCTATGTGATAGATTTCGATGATAAAGTAGGTAATACCAATATGTGATTGATTGCTGAGATCTGTGGAAAAGTTAAATATTAAATTGGAGACCTGGTGATACATGCTTTGGATTTTAATTCAGGACAAAATTTTTTTCAGCCCTACTGAAGTATACCTTATATACAGATTTCCTCCAAAACATTTCCCTCCCTTCCTCTCCCCAAGAGAATGAATTACTGACCAGGTCAATGATGTGAACAAAAATCATTCTCTTTTCTATGGACCTGGAGAGAAGAACCAAGAAAATTTTGGTTTCAAATTCCCTGAGATCTGAGCCTTGTCTAGCCTGATCTGGAAACTTCTATTCATTGTGTGCTCAGCTAAAATCCTTTAGAAAGGTAATGAATGTTTTTCTGCAAATAGTCAGATAATAGTTTCAGACATGTCAAAACAGAAAAAGGAGAGAATCACTACCATTACCATCTGAGCTTGGTTGGTGGTTTGTTCAGGAAAAAATATATTTTCTTTTGTCTTGATGTTTCATTTTCTTTTTTATATTTGATGGTGAGGAGAGTTAAACCTAAATTGAATGATGTCGACTGGGCATTAAGAAATAGCACCTGCTTTTCAGGAAAAGGAAAGGGAAAAAAAGCAGTCAAGCATGAAGACCAAATAAATCTTTAAATGATGCAATAAGAGAATGATAACTTAGAGATGTGTTTGCCCTGGCCCATAGAAATGTCAGGTTTCCACCTGTGGAGATGGATAAGCATCTGCTTAATAGAGAAATATAATTTTGAAAGAAGAGTGGCCCAGACCACTTAACAAAAGCAACAAATGAGTGATCTACTGATAACACAAATTTGACAGGCTCCAGTCTTTGAAGATGCTATTAGGCTGAATGCATTTCCATCAGGAGAGAATACGGCCTCATTCCAGGTCTCATTTTCCCTCGCCCGGACTAATGTAATCACCTGCTCACTGGCATTTCTGACTCTTCCTCTTACTGCCCTCTCCAATCTATTTTTTTTTTTTTTGTCACCAGCATAATCTTCCTAAAACCCAAATCTTAAGCCATTTCCATGCTTGAAAACACTGTACAAACTCACCTTTACCTCTAAACGAAAATGCAGATGGGTTATTATCACGGTATAAAGCACTATCTGTCACCTGGCCCTCTATTACCTCTTCAGTCTCTGCCTTCAATGCTCTCCACCCACATCAGCTGTGCTGCAACCACACGACGTTGGAGGTTCCCTTTCTTGGTCCATGCTCTTTTTCACCGCCATGTTTTTCTTCATGAAGTCATCTCAGTCTAACGTAGCCTTATGTATTTTCCAGGCATGCTCTTCTAAATGGCTTCTCTGATTCCCTATCCTGTTTTCTGTTTTCTTTTTTGGATTTAATTATGTTTATTTATCTAATTTTTTAATTTTTATTTTTTAAAAGGTTTTATTTATTTCCAGAGAGAAGGGTAGGGAGTGAGGAAGAAAGGGAGAGAAGCATCCATGTATGGTTGCCTTTCACCTGCCTCCAGCTAAGGATCTGGCTGGAGACCTGGCTTGCAACCTGGTTATGTGCCCTGGCTGCGGAATTGAACCAGTGACCTTTGGGTTCTAAGGCTGGCACCAATCCTCTAAGCCACACCAGCCAGGGCTTCATTATGTTTATTTTTAAAGGATAAATGGATGTTCTATTAGAACACCCATTCTATAGAAAGGAATTCATTACTTGGCATGTTTGTAAACTGAATTTCTTGAGAGCAGAAAACATATTTAACTCACATTTGCATTGTCAGTGCCTAATACAGTACCTATAGTAAGTACGGAAGTGATATTATTTTTTTTGTATAATTTAAAAAATTTATTGTTGTTGTAATACAATTGTTTCACTTTCCCTCATTGCTCTCCCCTGCCTCACCATCCTCATTCCCTCTCCCTCAGTTAATCCCCACCTCATTGTCCATATCATGGGTCTTTCACATTAACCCCTCCACTAAACCCTAACCCTACTACCCTCTTTACCCCCTTCCCCAGCCACTGTCATTCTGTTCCCTTTATTCCTCCATATTTCTGGTTTTCTTATGCTTGTCTATTAGTCTCCTGTATTAAGTGAGATCATATGGTATTTGTTTTTTGCTGCCTGGCTTATTTCACTGAGCGTAATACTCTCCAATTCCAATCATGTTGTTGCAAATGGTAGGAGTTCCTTCTATCTCTTTGCTGTGTAGAATTCTATTGTGTAAATGTACCACAGTTTTTTGATCCATTCATCCATGGATGGGAACTTAGGTTGCTTCCAGCACTTGGCTATTGTAAATAGTGCTGCTATGGACATAGGGTTGCATAGGTTCTTCTGAATTGGTGTTTTAGGATTCTTTGGGTATAATCCTAGCAGCAGAATTGCTGGATCATAAGGCAGTTCTATTTTTAGTTAGTTTGTTTTTTTTTTGGGCGGGGGGTGGGGGGATTCCATAGTTTTTCATAGTGGCTGCACCAGTCTGCATTCCCACCAGCCGTGCACTAGAGTTCCCTTTTCTCCATGTCTTTGCCAACACTTGTTCCCATCCTGTTGTTTTTGGCTGATCCTTTACAATTTTATCAGAATATAGTCCCCAGATCATTGAACCTATACTACTTACCCAAATTCATTGGTTTACATTCATATTGATTCATCTCTCTACATTGGACTAGAATTCCATGAAGTTGGTATTATATCTTATTTACCTTTGCCATTAAACACACATCCAAGTTATAGGTACTCCAGGCAACTTCAAATACTTTAACTGTGAAAAGCTGTATGAAATATTTGTTAACATAGTTGAATCTAGCTAAGGGTGGGGAGTTTAAAACCTTACTAGTTTTTCCTCTTTGGTTAGGCCTCGCTAGGAAGCCTAATACCTACTCAAAGTTTTTCATAACACATATACCCATTCGATCCTTTGTCTCGAATGAAACAATGCTACAGAGAGGTGATGCATGTGTGTGAGGATGTTTTAAATATGGTAAAACTCTTATTCCATCAATATTGGAAAGGTTACAGTACTTAAGAATAATATACTATACATTCACTAATATAAATAGACTAGACCTATAGATAGCACCATGGATAGAGCTGAGAAACAAAATATTGAATGAAAAAGCAAGTACCAGAATTATAATAACACCATATAAAACATACATATATATACGTGATGTGCACATATATTTACATATACATATATATAGTGCATATGTGCATATGTATGTATACATGTGTGTGGTATGAGTATATATTCACCTACTACCTAAAACTTATTTGTAACTCCAAGTAATACTCACGGTACTTTAATTCTTATTTGTGAACATGTGCAGAGCATCATTCAAGTCCCTTGACCTTTACATTCCCAGACAAGGTCAAATAAGACAACACCCTGCCTGATTATTCCAGCTCTTCCCCTATAAACAAGTGTCCTTTCTACAATATATTCAATATTTGGTGCCAAGTTTCTTTTCTTTCTTTCTGTTTTGAATCTTTGTGTTTTTTTTCTTCTTGATTTTACAGTTTAAAATACTACCCCCATGCAGCGCTAAAGAGCTGTCTTGTGTTTTATGCCCAGAGCTAACAAATGCCTCATGGAGAAAAATGGGTTAGATAAGGTCTGTTCAGGTATGAGTAACATTGCTGTTTACTGTGAGTTCAATATTAATGAATTAAGAATATATATTAAGCAAAGTATGTTTAAACAGAAACAGACATAAAAGAAGGTTATAGCTATTGATCGGTTGACAGAAATGTTCAGCTCTCATGAGTTAGGCTCATGAGAACTAATAGTGAATAATGATGATCAACTATATATAATGTAATTTATATAAGTTTCAAAACAATTAAAAAATAATCTATATCATAAATGGATACAGATCTACCTAGGAATAATGTGAAAGTTATTAGCTGGATAGAAAGTGAATTAGGGGTATGTTTAACTATAACAAACAGAAAGCAAATGAGACTGAATCAAGAAGAAAGAACTTTAATTTTAAACATAAAGTCGCCCTCATTTTACTTAAAAAAAGACTGTAACCCCTCCCCCTCAAATAAATAAATAATGATTGATTATCTCTGTTCCCATCTTTTGAGTTCAGATGCTCATATTTGTTTTGGTTTTTGGGTTTTGGCCTGGGAAAAAGTGCTTGCAAGCTGTCATTGAATTCATTGTGTGCACAGCATTTTATAATATTGACCATCTTTAGTCTGACAGCCGGGCGCACACACGTTTATTCCCCACTGTGTTTTAGCCAAACCTACAACTTTTCTGGGCTTCCAGACCCCTCCCCGCACGTTGCTCCCATGATGTGCCTTACACAGTCCACTTTCCGTGGTCATGCACTTCCATCTTCAATGCGCTCCCTAACCAAATACTGTTTCTCAGAGCTGGGCACAATTACCCCTCCCACGCACTCCACCTTGGTATCATAGCAAGTATGAATGCTTACAAAACGTTCTGTTTTATATTCTTTTATAGCATTCTTATCCTTCTATGAATCTTTTTTTTTCCCTATGAAAGTTTAAAAGGTCCTTGTAGGCAAAGGACAGGGCTATTGCCAGTGAAACTGCTAATTTCATAGATAATTGCATTTCTGACAAAATCTACAGAAATTAAATATGGGTAAACTATATGTTTACATGTTATAAGCCAATTTCATTCCCAGATAGCAGAAATTATATATAACTTTCTAAAACTATTTCTAATAATTGGACATATTCTTTCTGAATTTATGCTCATCTTTTATATTTTGCTTTTCCCTTACAGAGGAAACTCTCTCTGTAACTATCATAAATACCCAAATGAAGCTAAAGACTTGCTACATTTGCTGTGGCTGGGATAAGGGTTTGTTTTCTAAGGGCCCTTTTCTTTACATCCATTTTACCCTTTTATCTCATCTAAGGGCTATTGGATTTATCATTTTATTGCTTTTGTGCACTTCTTCACACATCCCTCCTTAAAAGATCAAGAAGGATTAATCTTACTGGTGAGGTATGGCTATGATACTGAAAATAGCAATATTGACCGGCCTGTCCCTCTTGCACCTTCTGTCCTATTTGCAACTGTCACAGTTAGACCACAATTTGCCTTTTGCTGGCTGGAAACAATTTGTGAAGTCTGCTTTGCAGACCCAACTTTTTTTTTTTTTTTTTTTTTTTTGGTCATGCAAACAAGCTGTGTTCTCCAATCCAACCTTAACAACCTTGGACTTGGAAGATTATTGGAAATCTAGTTTGATCATTGATGATGCTGACACTATACTTATATATATTCTTATTGAACTTTGGTCTATTGTCAAGAGTTAGCATCCAGAAAAAGTTATACATTAGTCATACCTGCCTCAACCCCCAGCACTTAATTTTTATTTATTTATTTATTTTAAAGTTTCCATTTATTATTTTTAGAGAGAAGGGCAGAGAGGGAGGGAAACATCAAAGTATGGTTGCCTTTCACCTGCCTCCAGCTATGGACCTGGTTGGAGACTTGGCTTGCAACCTGGTTATGTGCTCTGGATGGGAATTGAACCAGTGCCTATCCACTGAGCTACCAGCCAGGGACCTAATCTTTATTATATTAGGAAAACACTAATGGCTAGACTATGGAGTAAGGCAACTCTGAGTTCAAATTGCTACTTTGACACTTACTGACTCCACTTCTATTTCATCATCTATTCATAGAGATACTACTTAGGTCTATTCTAAAAGTTGTGAAGATTAAGTAAGATAATTAACTTAGATGAGTGTCTTTTATCCAACAAATTCTATATGTTTTGATTATTATTTCCACTTACTCATTCTTTTAATGGCCACATACAATGCCTTTAGGGTTAGGGACAGAGATATAAACCAGATCAAACCTTTCCATACTATTATAGTGTAATACTATATAGTGAAAATACATTTATTAATTCCTCAAATATATTGCAAAAGTATTTATTGGGTACCCAAGATATACTCGGTTCTAAGTATTGGGGATATATCAGTAAGAAAAACATACAAAATACTTTCTAATTCTAAATATAATAAGTATGGAAAGTGAACCAAATACATATGCATATACGTTATCACTCTCTAGTATATAAAAATAATGTTCAAAGTTGGAGAACAGCGAATGAACATGAGGAATTAGAAAAGAATGTTTAGTGTGTCTTCTAGAATTAGAGAACATTTAGATTGCATCTTCTAGGCATGTGAGCCAGAAAGTACTCTAAAGCTGGAATAAGCTTGAAGTGTTTAAAAGATAGGAAGTTCATGTAGATAGAGTGCCTAGAGTAACAGTGAAAACATGCTGATGTTAGACTGGAGGAGATGCCAGACAGAAGCCAGGGTCAGCTAGGTAGGGACTTCGAAGCTGGGTTGTTGCAAGTCTGGAAAGGAAATGTTGGCTTGAACTAGGAAGGTAGTAGTAAAGATGGACAACATTCTAGAGATACGTTGGAGGATAAACCTCACTTGCTCAAGGGTATGACTTTTGATGCAAAATCCTAGGGAGGATCTGCTCCGTTTCTTTAACTGCCTTGCTATGGGCTCTATATTTCACTTTTGGCTATTGGAGACATTTTAAACATCACCAGGATATATGTGTGCGGAGTGGGAAAGCCACTTAAAGTATGCAGTAGAATGTAGCTGCAAACACCTAGACAGGTGTCTCTTATTTTGAATCCTTAAAATCGACAGATGATCAAATATATAGTGATGGAAGTTTTGACTTTGGATGGTAAATACACAATGCAATATACAGATGATGTGTCATGGAATTGTACACTTGAAATCTATATCATTTTATGATTAATCAATATCACTTCAATAAATGTAATTTAAAAATTGACAGATGGGAACTGAGTTACATATATTTTACCAAGGGATATGTGGAAATAGAAAAAATTAAGACAATTAATTTTTATATAAGTAAGTCAATATGACTTTTGTAAAAAACAAGTCTGCCTGAAAATACATCACCTGTTGAGACATCAAGCTGGTCCTTCTTTCCCAGCTTCCTAGCCATGCGAGCCCTTCTTCTTACTATGGTTCATTTTCTAAAGGACACTAAAAAAAAGGAACACTTTCAAATATTGCTATCCAGAATTTTTATTTTTTAAATCAAGGCATCAGGGACCTCTGGCTGGTGGCTCAGTGGAAAGGTGCCAGCCTGCAAATCCAGAGGTCACTGGTTCGATTCCCAGTCAGGGCACATAACCAGATTACAAGCCAGATCTTCAGCCAGGTCCTTAGCTGGAGGCAGGTGAAAGGTAACCATACATTGATGTTTCTCTCCTTCTTTGCCTCCCTCCCTTCCCCTCTCTCTAAAAATGAAAAGAAAAATTTTTAAACATAAAAATAAACACCTAAATCAAGGCATCAGGAACCTGTAGAAGGTTGCCTTGTACCTATGTCATTAACATCAAGGGCACCATCATGCATGAACTCTCTTTATGAGGTTTGATATTTTCCAAATTCAGGTCCAGAGAGGGAAGAGCCATAGCTGCTTCTACTTAATAACCTCAAGTTTTTCTTCCTCAGAACAAGGTCAAAAAGGAACTCTTCCAGGGGGAGTGTAATGTGACATAAAAATAAAGGAATCATTGGTAATAAATATTAAAGGTTGCTTATTTCACCTGGATGACAAGCCCACTGTCAAAGTCTATTTCCTAAATTCCCTCCCTTCCTTCTTCCTTTCCTTCCCTTCCTGTCTATTGCCCTCCATTTCTGTTTGATTTTCTCCTTCCTCTACCCCTGTTTTCTGTCTCTCCTTTATTCTCCTCCTCTTCTTTCTTCTCTTCTTTTTCCTACCACCCTTAGCCTTAGAACTCTAAAGTGACATGGCATTACCTAATAACATATTCGTTTGAGGGTGGCTGCTAGTGTGTACCAGTTTTGATAATTAGGTCGAATGAGAGTCAACATATAGGACTGCACAAGCAGCAGTTGATTAGAAGGATTACCCAACTATTTGAATGATGCCAGCCTGCAGACAGGGAATGTAAGAAGCAATTAACTGTGTGGACTTTTTTTCATATATTGAATAAATGAAGAATGTATTTCCAAAGTTTTGATGAAAATATATTTAATGCACAATGCACTTGGTCATATAGAAAGTTTATCAAAAATATTTTTATTGGAAAGTGCTTTGAAATGAAAAACTTTGCAAGTATCTTAAATTTTTTTCTGATTATATTGAGTTGAAATCAAGTGCCTCTAGCTGAAAGAGTCAAAGGTATAATCAATAGTCATTTTACAGCTTTTGAATTCTTTATATTTTTTAGAAAATAAGCTATTGTGATGACTGGGTTAAAAAAATCCTTTTGTAAGCAGTGGGGTTCCTAATTCTTTGCTGCTAAAACTGAAGGGCATAATTGAGTTGCCTAATGATGTATAATTAAGAATAATTTTTGAGAACATACCACTATTTGGTCTTTCTGTGTTTTGGGCTTAGATTTTAGAAGGGCTTTAAAAATTTATTGACATTACAATAAGAAAAGTCCTTTCATTCTGATCTACTTGTCCATATGTATAATGTTTCTTTGAAGAAGCAAACAAACAAACACAAAAAGGAAATAAAATTAATGTTGTCTTATCTCATTTTTGCAGTTTTTCATTCACAATACTTAGATTTAATGGAAATAAATGGTCTATTTATTTTAGTTATAGATTAGTTTCTAATAAAATTATACTTGTATAACACATCTAATGATTTATCAAAGTCCCTAATATTTTTGTCACTTTGTTCATTTGTTTGTTCATTATAATTGTTATGATGACTCTAAAGAAGGGATTGTTTTATTCTGAAAGTCTTATGATCAAAGAAAAATTTTAAAAACTTACTCAAATAGTTTTGTAGCTAAAAAAGCCTGAGAATGTAATCAGTTAAATCATTGAGGTATAAAGATTATATTTGGATTCAATTCTATAAGAGGAATGGAATACAAATATAAATTTAATGAGGATAAGAGAAAATAGTTTATGGCTATCAAGGGAAAACTTTTTCATGTATTGTTATAAATTCCTGATAGTAGGTATCAAGTTACTATGGTATATTGAATTCATGGGCTACATTGAAGAAGAAGCATAACACTTTTTAAAAATGTGAATATTTATATTATACTAGAAATTATATCACTTGCAACTTTTAAAACTCATGATAAAGATATTTGAATTTATAAGGATAGATGAGCAAATGTGTGTGTGTGTGTGTGTGTGTGTGTGTATGTATATATATCCATTGGTGTTTGCTACCTCCAAAACCCAGACTTCTGTATACTTCTATATAGGTATGCTACCTTCTTTTCAGCTAAAAGATGTGTAAGATATATCTCTTGAAGGATTTATTTTTCATTTTTGAAGACATATGTAACAGGTTTAAGAACACTAGAGATTTGTAGGAAATTCCAAGGATATATATTTTAATTGTATCCTTTATATATACAGTGTATATATATATATATATACATATATATATATACACACTATACATATTAGAGTATATATATATAGTATAGAGTATATATACTGTATATATGTAAAGTATATAATTAAAATATATATACAGTATATATTATTTATATATGCAGTATATATTCACATATGTATGAATATATACACACACACACACACACACACATATATATATATATATCTTACCAAGACATGGAAGATAACCTCCTGCTCTCTAGTTCATAACATAAGACTTTTAATAGAGAATATAGAAGGCCTACCTGGGGGTGATGAGAATGTCAGGGTCCCTGTTGTCTAGATTGTGATAAAAAAAAAAAGAAGACGATTAACGAATCCTTGAGTCATGATATAGATAGTATCCTGCTGACTGCCTGGGTGAAAATTAACTCTAAAATTTGGAAAAAAATTTATGTGCCTGATCAATCATTTCATATTACATCTTAGAGGCTTTATTAATTTGCTCCATTAGGGTGTTCATATGTGGAACGCTTATTTCAATTGAAGTTCCCACCTGATTAACTTTCCCACAATCCTATTACTCTGAAGTACTGTGCCAATCATATGCATGAGAATAGCTCAGAAAATAAGTGGGAATTGATCTGGCATTGCCACCTCTGTATCATATAAATCCTCGGAGATATGCAGAATGGGGCAAATGTAGGTTTGCAGTTGTTTGTATGAGAAATAATACGGTAATTAATAAATAATAATATAAGGGCAAACTGTGTTTCACATACTCACAACTGTAAACCTACATTTGCCTTACCCTGTGGTTGCGATTTCATGAAGAATGAACTCTTTCCTTTGAATTGCCGATTGAGTAAGGAGGATCAGTCCAATGACTTCAAGTTGTCAGTATTGCTGTGTTACCTCCTGTGCTAACTTTATGAAGCTAAGTTTGCGCTGGTTGCCCAGGCAACTGAGCCACACCAGCCAGGGCTAGGCATTTCTGGATGATAAAAGAAAGTTTAACAGTTAAAAGTTTCAAGTTAAAGGAAAATAAATGCATGATTAGGTTACTACTTTGCTGATTCTTCATCATTCTCCTATTTTTATTCTTAGTAAAAAACTAACATTTAAACAGCTAGTTTTAAAGCTCTAAAACATAAGCTCTTATATGTTTAAAATCCCTATTAAACATCAAATATTAAAGCCATTTTCTGCTAATTCATACCCTACAAGGACATGGAGGGGGCAGAGAGGAGGTAAAAGGGCTAGAAATTAGACGACTGATAACACTCTCCTAAGCTAAATTAATATATGATCATTCCAGGTTTTTGTGTGTGTGTGTTTTTTTTTTTTTTTAAGATTTTATTTCATTATTTTAGAAAGAGGGGAAGGGAGAGAGGCAGAGAGGGAGAGAGACATGAATATATGGTTGCGTTTCACCTGCCTCCAGCCACGGACCTAGCTGGAGACCTGGTTTGCAACCTGTTTATAAACAGGGAATCGAACCTGCGACCTTTGGGTTCACAGGCCGACACCTTATCCACTGTGCTACCAGCCAGGGCTCATTCCAGTTTTATTGAGGTATATAATTGACATACAATATTGTGTAAGTTTAGGTAGGTGTGCAAGGTGATGATACATGTATATAATAGAAAATGGTTATCACAGTAAGGTTGGTTCACATGTCCTTCACCTCACATAATTCATTTTGTTGTTGCTGTTATGGTGAGAACATTAAAGATCTACTGGCATAGCAACTTTCAAGTATACGATACAGAATTGTCAACAAGAGCCACCGAGTTAGATCCAGAACTCATCTATCGCACAGCTGTAAACTTGTATCCTTTGAACAACATATCCCCCTTTCCCCCACCCCTCAGCACCTGGTAATCACCATTCTACTCTCTGTTTCTACGAGTTTAGCTTTTTAAGGTTTCACATATCAGTAATATCCTACAGTATTTGTCTTTCTCTGTCTGACTTATCTCTCTTAGCATAATAACTTCAAGGTTCAACCACGTTGTCACAAATGACCAGTTTTCTTCATTTTATTAATTTGTATCAATATCTACTAACATATCTATATCCATATTCATATTTGTACCTATTTATCACATCTTTTTTGTTCATTCATCCAAAACCAATGCTTAGGAGGTGGCCTCCATGCTCTGACTATTGTGAATAATGTTGCAATGAACATGGATGTGCAGATCTCTTTTCAAGATAGTGATTGAATTCATATGCTAGTTCTATTTAAACATTTTTGAGGAACCTTTAAACTCTTTTTCTATAGCAGCTGTAGCAATTTACATTCCCACCAACATTACACAAGGGTTTCCCTTCTCTCCTTGTTGACATTTATCATCTCTATTCTTTTTATAAATGACAGGTGTGAAGTGTTATCTGTTTTAATGTGCAGTGTTTTGTGTGGAGGGTTACCTGATTGTTCATCTTTGTTGGGAGACAAAGCTTGGGGTCCCCTCCTTCACCATCTCAGTGATAACCCTGATCATTCCTCTTAAACAATCATAATGCTTTCTTTTCTCTTTAGCTCTAACTGTGTTTGCAGCCTGTATACTCATTTTCTCAATTAATGGTCTATTGAGAGACAATGAAACTTCACCTGTAAATATCTGTAAATCACTAGCACAGGTCCTTTTATCTATTCTTCATTGGTCTTTAGTAAAGAAACACAGATGGGCCTATTAAGAGAGAGCACCAGCCAGACCACTGGTTTTCTTTGCTGCCATACATGGCAAGAAAAATATGTATTTAGGTTAATTCTGTGAGATCATCCAAACAGTGAGAGGTTTGTGTATGTAGTAGTTGCATCGGTGAATTTACATTTTCTTTAAACTCTCAGTCACTTTAATTGCTCCGTGTGTGTGTGTGTTGAATGATGTGAATTAGAAAAGGTCGTCATAGTAATAATGATACATGAGGAGTTACTAGACAGTGTTATGGAAGTCTGTAGCTATAGATTTAATAAGTTGGCTGTGATTGATAAGTGTTTCTTACAGAAGTGACTGAGTTGCAATCATGAGACATATCAAACAACAGGACACTAAATGCTGTGAAGACCGATCGTATTTTAACCCAGAGAACTCACATTACCTACTACTGCCAGGTTCTGCGCTTGTGGCTTTGAATGTTTTACTGCCATAAACCTTACGACAATCCTGGAAAGTTGGTCACGGCATTAATTTTGATAAGACAAATTTTCTGAAGCACAGATTGAACATTTTTTTCAATATTGCTTGCCTAGTAAAGAAAGCTGTGTGCTGGTTTGAACCCTGAAATGATCAGCTTCAGTCTCTCTCTCTCTCTCTCTCTCTCTCTCTCTCCCTCTCTCTCTCTCTCATGTATTTTAAGGCTACCAGTACTTGCACTTTGTTAGGGCAGAGAGGAATGTGCACTCACAATAATTATAAAAATGAAACCCACCCTCCTGCTGATTCTGAATGATGGCTGATGCCAACACCTTGTTCTTATTCTGTTCAGTTGTTGACAAGATAACAAAGGCATGGGCCTGTTGATCAAAATTCTTTGCCTGAAATTTGCAGACAAAATGATTATGTAGGCATGGAATGCTTATACCTGCGTGGGTTCCTATCCTCAGTTCTTAGATGCTTTATGCTGTTGTTGACTTAGTCATTTTGAGAGCTGGTCACTATTACCATCTCTCTCTATTGTTGTAATAGTAGTAATAACTAACGTTTATTGACTGTTTTGTAACAGGCATTGTGTTAAGTTCTTTGCAGGTATTCATTTAATTATCAAACTCACTCTATGAATGTATGTGAATGCATGGTTTAAAGTGAATGAAGCACAGCTTCAAAATTTGAAGACTCTTAGCCAGTGTGATTTTGCTGTCTCCCCTGACCTTATTCATCCTGGTGTGTGAAGAAGCATTTAAGGACTCAATGAACTGTTGTGAATCATTAGGGTGAGATGCTTATTTATTCTTTTACTTTAGGTATGTCAGGTCAGGTCTGCACTAGCTTGGGTGAGGGCACATAAGAAGTATAATTTCAGAGTTCTTAGTGCCAAGTTCTCTGTTAATTACCAAATAGTCTGAACACAAATACTGTAACATACATAGTTCCCCATTATCAAGGATAGTTGTCATTTAACATTATTAATCTATAAATCTTATTTTTAAAAAATATTTTATTCATTATTTTTAGAGAGAAGGGCAGGGAGGGAGGAAGAAAGAAAGGGAGAGAAACATCAATGTATGGCTGCCTTTCACCTGCCTCCAGCTACGGACCTGGCTGGAGACCTGGCTTGCAACCTGGTTATGTGCCCTGGCTGGGAATCGAACCAGCAACCTTTGGGTGTGCAGACCAGCACCTATCCACTGAGCCACCCACCAGGGCTAAATCTTATTTTTCATTCAAAGGAACAGTGTGTTTAAATCAATCAATCAATCAAGCAATCAGTCAAGCCAAAGCTTCCTCCTGCCAATCCATTTTCCAACCTTCCTCCATAGAGATAACTACTATTCTTAATGGCAAATATCACTATATAGTGATATATATATATATATTATATATGCTTTAATACATATTTATGTATGCATAAATAGTACACCTTTTGCTATATTTTGAAACTTTATATAAATGAACTACCAATGCTGTCATTTTGCCGTTTGCTTTTTCACTAGGCTTCTACTTCTAATTTTTTCTATTTTTTACGTATAGCTAACACTTTAAATGCAGAACAGCGTTCCGTTATAAATAAATTATAGTATGCCTCACCACTCCCTTGCTGAGAATGTTGCTTTATCAACAATGCCTTACCTCTAAATGGTATTGCAATAAATACCCATGGACACATCCTCAAAAATGTCTATAAGGAAAGCAGAGAGAAATAAAAGTACTTGATCATAGAATATGCATGTATTTATTTTGTAGATTGCTCAATTGTTCTCCAAAATGGTAGTATCAAGTAATGTCCCCATTAGCAATGTATAAGTCTCAATTTCCATGTGATATTGCTAACTCTTGTAATCAGACATATTAATTTTTAACAATACCATCAATATGAATTGATAGAGTGCAATTATAGTTTGCCCTCTCCTGATTAAGAAAAGCATTGGGTGAGTTTTCACTTCTTTTTAAAAATTTCAATAGTCTTTGTATTTATATATTTACACATTTAACCAGTTTCTTTCTACTGGATTATTTATGTTTTTTTCTTTTTATGTCCTGTTTACAAATTAGTTGTTAGTTGCATGTTTTACTACTTTGTATCTAGTAATGATGTTCTTTATCACATAGAAGTGTTCATTGTAAATTTAGTCTCAACCTTTTATGGTTTTTATATTTTTTCATATATCAAAACCCTATTAATTATCAAGCACTTATTCCCATATCTGTGCAGCCTACCACTAATCTTACTTGCTTTTCTCTTGTTAAGCTCTTATCTATTTATATACTGAGAGTATTTTTCATTATTAATTTAGTCTTTTTGAAATTTTAATACCTAATAATCTAAATCTCTCCTTAATCTTCTTTTTAAAAAGTCTTGGTGATTTTTGACCCTTTACCATACTATATATATAGTTTAGGATTAACTTGTTAAATTTTATTTAAATACAGTCCTGTTAGGATTGTTATCTCAATTGCTTTCTATTCACAGATTAATTTGAAGGCAAAATCCATTTTTGTGATACCAAGGCTTCCTATTCATAAAAGGAAAAACAATTACTCATAAAAAACAAAAGATACCATTTTGTTTTTATCAATATATCAAAATATATTTGAAATATAATATAAATATACAATTTATTAAATTAACAACATAGCTAAAAAGTGGTTATTGCCAGCTAAAATGATTCAAAATACAAAAGCAAGTAATTTGGAAGTATATAGACTGGTTTTCAAAACCAGAAAATACTTGTAAACTTCCCTTGTGGCTCACAAAAGCTTTTACACAATACAGTATATTAATAGTTAGAAATGCTTACTTTAGACCAATTTGATTTCAGACAACGCAATTAGTGCAGGAGACATAATTTAAAAATTCAAGAAGACCATGTCAAATTAAAACAGTAATTACACTGAGACAAAATAAATAAAAAATTTAAAACAAAACCCCTCAATAATTAAATGTAAGAAATGCACTAAAAAGGACAATCTGTCTCAATCCATGCCATGAATCAAAGGCTTGGAATAGGTATTTTTGACTATTTCATCATTGATCACTTGACCATACTCACTATTTGCTGAAATTTCACCTGGTTCTATCCCTTATTTGTGTCCCAAACTATACGTTTCTTTCTACATGTCTACCTCCCTTCATCTCATAGTTTCCACGTTGCTCTAGGCTTCTTCCTTCTCACCCAAACTTGCATCCTTCCCTTCCTTTCCAAATATTTCCCTTGTGCTCCTTTGGACTCCTCATTCCATGGCAAACACAAACCTTACCTTTTCAGCTTTTTTGGTTAAAAGTGCACACTATTCAGATCTGTTTATTATCCGAAGACTTTTTATTTTTTACATCACTGCATTATTTTTATGACCACCTTTGATCTTTCTAATGCTTTGCTTACTGTTTTCATTATATTTTGTACACCAGCCTCCTTTTTATGAAGGTATAATTGACAAATAATATATAACCAAAGAGGTGAAAGATGTGTCCCCTGAAACCCGTAAGACATTAATGAAAGAAATTAAAGATACAAATAAATGGAAAGATAGTTCATATTCGTGAATTGAAAGAATCAATGTTGTTAAAATGCCCATCCTGCCCTGGCCAGGTGGCTCATTTGGTTGGTACAGTATCCTATACACCAAAGGACTGTGCAATCGATCCCTGGTCAGGGCACATACCAATGTTTCGGGTTTGATCCCTGGTTAGGCTTATATTAGAGGCAAGTGATTGCTGTTTCTCTCTCAGCTTGATATTTCCTTCTCATTTCCTCTTGTACCTTTAAAAAAATATAATGTCCATCTTACTTAAAGCAATCTATGGATTGAGTGCAACCCCTATCAAAATTCAAATGACATTTTCAACAGAACTAGAATAAATAATTCTCAAATTAGTATGGAACCACACAATACCCTCAAATAGCCAAAAACGATCTTGAGAAAGAACAAATTACTACAAATCCAGAATAATCAGAATAGCCTGGTACTGGCATGAAAAATAGACACCCAGATGGATGGAACAGAATAGAGCCCAGAAATGAACCTAACACATATATGGTCAATCAATTTACAACAAAGGAGCCAAGAAATACAATGGGCAAAACAATATTTTTTAAAATAAACGATGTAGAGAAAACTGATTAGCCACATACAAAAGAAGGAAAGCAGATCACTAACTTAAACCATACACAAAAATTAATTTAAAATTGCTTAGAGATTTGGATGTAAGACCTAAAACTATAATACTCCTAGAAGAAAACAGAGGCAGTAATCTTCTCAATACTGGTCTTTGTGATGGGTTTTTGAATCTGATACCAAAAGTAAAAGTAACAAAACCAAAGTAAAGGAATAGGCCTATGTCAAATTAAAAAGCACTTGCACATCAGCAAAGTAAAACAGCAACCTACATAGCTGGAGAAAAAAACAGGGTGGGCAAAAGTAGGTTTACAGTTTTTTTGTATGGAAAGTAATACAATAATTAAACAATAATGCAAGAATAAACTCTGTTTCACGTACTTACAACTATAAACCTACTTTTGCCCCATCCTGCCTTTGCAAGTCATATATCTGGTAAGGAGTTAGCTTTCAAAATACATAAAGAACTTCTATAACCCAATAGCAAAAAAAGATGAAAAAGAAAAAGAAAAAGAAAGAAGGGAAGAATGTGGTTAAAAATGAGCAGAGGAAGCTCTGGCTGGTGGCACAGTGGATAAGGAGCCGGCCTGCGAATCCAAAGGTCACTGGTTCAATTCCCAGCCAGGGCAACATAACCAGGTTGCAAGCCAGGTCTCCAGCCAGGTCTGTAGCTGGAGGCAGGTGATAGGCAACCACACATTGATGTCTCTCTCCCTCACTCTGCCTCTCTCCCTCTATCCCTTCCTTTCTCTCTAAAAATAATAAATAAAATATTTTTAAAAAATGAGCAGAGGATCTATTTTCTCACACTCTACATATTAACACCCTTTTGCATTCATTTTCTTCTCTACACAGATTAATGATAGAAATCCATCCTTTTAATTACTCTTTTGCCAGTATTACCAAATTTTAACCCTATTTTCCTTCCCTCAGACACACCTCACATTTTCAACTCAATAATCAATTTTTAACTTTGAAGCAACCTGCTTTTTCTTCTATGCCTGTATTCCTGGGATACCAGGACAAATACTCATGCTTATTTGTAAATATTACCTGGAGAGCCATGTGTTTAGTATCAGATTAGTCCTCAAACTGCTCAGAAGTTTCCCATATATTCGCAATTAGTCTTTTTTTTTTTTTCCAAATAGTTTATTATCAACCTTTTCCAGTATCCTTAAAACTCCAGTGGTGCTCCTCCATTCTCAGCAGATGACCTCGACACCCATTTTGTTTATTTATTCTATTGCATTTTATCCATTACTATTTATTCCCCTTACACCCACCCTCGCAATCACCACACCTGTCCATTTTCATGAGTACTTTTATTTGTTCGTTGGCTTTCACATATGAATGAAATCATATGGTATTTGTCTTTCTTTGACTGGCTTCTTTCACTTAGCATAATGTTCTCCAGGTCCATCCGTGCTGCAGCAAGAGGTGAAGTTTTCTTCTTTTTTAAGGCCTAGTGAGTAGTTTTCATCGTGTAAATATCCCATAGTTGTTTTATCCACTCACCTACTGAGGCACTGTTTTCATCCATTTAAAAAAAAATAGAGCTTCTTTATGGGTCTTATAACTTCCTATGACATTTTTGAGGTGCAGTTGACATACAGCATTGCATTAGTTTCAGGTCCACAACATCGTAGTTTACCATCTGCATACATTGAGTCATGATTACCATGAGGAGTTCAGCTAGGGTCCATCACCACACATTGCTACAATTGTTATTTTCTTGTGATAGGAACTTTTAAGATTTATTCTATCAGCAACCCTCAAATAAGCTACACAATATTACCAACCATAGTCCCTGTACTGAACGCCACATCTTCACTCTATAACTGGAAGTTTGAATCTCCTGACTCCCCTTATGCATTTTGTCAGGTTGCAATGTTTTTTTGTTTTCTGTTTTGTTTTTAATTAAAGCTTTTACAAATAAGTTTATTTATTAGTTTTAGAGAGAGGGGAAGGGAGGGAGGCAGAGAGGGAGAGAAACATCAATGTATGGTTGCCTTTCACCTGCCTCCAGCTGGGGACCTGGCTGGAAACCCGGCTTGTAACCTGGTTATGTGCCTGGGCAGGGAATTGAACCAGCAACCTTTAGGTTCTCAGGTTGATGCCTATCTACTGAGCCACTAGCCAGGGCAGGTTTGCAGTGTTTTAAACTTACTGGATTTTACTTTCTTTCCTTCCCTTCTAGAAAGTGGGAGAGGTAGCGTTATTTGTCTAACCCAATGATTGTCAAGTCCATTGTTCATCAGAATTACCTGATGTCCTCATGAAACACAGATTTATTGGCCATACTCAACAATTCTGAATAAGGGCCTGAGAGCTTCAGGTGGTCATGAAGGTGTTCCAACAGGGCCCGCTGCTGTAAGATAATTTCTCAGGAGAATTTAATCCCTCTTTGTCCTTTCAGGAATCATGTTTCTGCAGAACTCCAGTCTTTTCCAATTATTCTCAAACTTTCCCTTTTTACTGGCTTTCCCCCAAGTTACTTTCCTTGTAAAGAAAAATAAACCCTTTTTCATGCACATGTCCCTTCCAGTTAGCTTCCCACCCCCCCTTTATACCTAAACTAGCTGAACAAGTTCTTTACATGTGTTATTATGAATATTTTAATCTATCCGTCAGCCTACCAGAAGCAGGTCACAACACCACACGCATGCGCGCACACACACACACGCACACACTTTGTTGGAATTATCAAAGAACTATTTACCGGCAAATCCAGTGGGAACTTTTTCAGTTCTCATAGACACTGGGACATTTGTGAGTACTCTGTTCTTGAAAAACTTGGTTTTAGTTATTTCCATTTTTTAACCAGTCCCTGTCTCCAACTCCGATTAATCTTCTTTTTGGACTCTTCTCATGTCATTGCTTCACTTTTTACTTCACAAGCATGCTTTGGTGTTCAATTGTTGTCTACATGCTAAAGTCTTCAAACTCAGGCTGGAGCTGTCTTCTTTCTTCAGCCACCACAGGACCAGCCTGATGTCTTTTCTTTGATGGGAGATAGGACACTGCAGTGTCACAGATGGAGAGAGAGGTTGCTCCCAGAGAAACAGAAGGGGAAAAATGTTATGGGGTTCTAAAGAACATAGGTTTGTGGATCTGAGAAGATGAATTTGTTTCTATTTAGTTAAAATGAAATGGGATGAAAAGCACTGTAGAGTGTACAAACACAAATTTATCATAATCTTTGAAACATTTTTAGAATCTTAGGCAAAAAAATCTTAAATTATTTATGATACCAATCTGTCTGTTTTTGCAATTTTTCTGTTGCCTTGCCAAAGTTCAGATATGCAGGTGAGGGGGTGAGGACTAAGTTTTATTTGAGGGGATGGTCTTGAAAAACAGGTTCAAAGAGATAATAGTGACAAGGAAATAAATCTATTTACAGTGGGGTGACTATACTTTTGAGTCATAGAATCAAAGCTTGGAATGAGAGAAATATATAAAAGAAGGTTAAAAAATAGGAAATATCAAGGTAAACCTGATGCACTTTTTTTTCTTTTTTAAATCTTACTAATTGTTGCATTGGGCTGCGTAAGCAACTCAGAGAACCAAAGATTGTGGCTAATGACTAGGTGTTTGGTTTTATGACTGGAGCGGAGGAAGGATCTCTGGTGGTGACCAGGGTTATACAGTACAATGATCTTGAAAGTAAGGGGGGCAAAGGAAAATGCAACTGGAGATGATGTTAGTGAGCTCCATGCCAGGTGTTGGACTCCTATCAGAGAAACCTAGAATGATGACAGAACTTGAAGAACGTGTGAATACTGAGAGCTAAATGCTAACGTGTTCAATAAATGAGAGGAGGGGCTGGTAGTAAGCAAGCCTGCAGGTGATAGGCATGAAGAGACAAGGTGGCTATTAGATGACTCTCAAAGGGGCAAAGGTTTCATTTAAGGGAGAGTATTTAACTGGCTGGCAGCAGAAATAGGGAGCGTGGAGCACCCTGACTTGACTTCTCAGTGTTTAGAAAAATGGAGTATATAAAAAGAAATGTTTACTGAACTTCTTGGAAGGAAAATGGAGTCTTCTGAATACTATAAGTTTAGGGTATGTCAAGGTGATGGAGGGAACCCTTGAAGAAGAGGATGAACACACAAAAGAGGTAATGATTATTGTTTACAGAGTTTTTAGTGGAAGAATTTGGGAGGGAGGAGCAGGTTTGTTTTATATGGGGACTATAAATAGCATAGGGATGAGAACTGGGAAAATTGAGGATAAAAGAGGTGACAAAAGAGCTTGTAATTTTGACAATATTCTGATCAACAGGGACATAAGATTTGATATGTGTTGCATGAATGGGTTCATGTAGTAGGGGCAGTGTCAGGGGAAAGGAGTCCCCGTCTATGCCTGGCTGGACCTTCCTCTGGGTCAGCGGGGAGAGAACCTTGGAGTTAATCTTACCTCCAGAGCTCTGGAATGCTGTGGCCAGCTTAGCAACTTTGAGCAGGCTATGTCAGCCTCATATGTAACTCTTGGACCTGGAGCCTCCTTAGTTCCGATGTGTATATAAGACTACCTTGCTGTAAGCTCAGTGCATGCTACTGTTGGGGGAGAGTGGAAAAATCAAACATGGCAATGCTGATAGCCTCCAGGGCCGGCCACGTGGAAGCAGGAGAGTGGGTGTAGAAACGACCTCTCTGCGGTTAACCTAAGTGCAGCTGTGATAAGGGTGGGCCAACACTGCCCAGCTTGCAATAGAGCAGGCAAACCCTCCTAAAGGCTGGGTGCAAGTTCTTCACCCCAAGGTGGGGGCCCTCCCTGCTGTCATCACTTGGTGGTCTCCCACCTGACACCACAGGACCAGCGAGGCAGTCTGGGAGGTGAACTCTTAGTGATGTTTTCTGTAGGTAAGACTGGACTTTTGGCCCCATAGGAGCTCCTGTGACAGGCCTCATGCAGGACATACAAGAAATCGTCCTTCCTTATCATTCTTGCTCTCCACTCCATCAAATTCCATTATTTTTTCCATCTTGTTTCCATGGAAATATAGTTCAGAATGTATTATATAACAGTCAAGGCCACATGGATTCAATATCATTCTAAATGTCTTCCAGGTGGTATCCTACGTGCTTTTTCTTTTAGCAAGCAAGATGCTGTGACTTATTTGATAAAAACCATTTGTTTTGTTTTTCATTGTACCTGAGACAACACCCAACACCATAATCTTCAATAGGCCATAGTATTTTCAAACTCACATAATCAGTATATTCAAACAGAGGAAGCTAAGTGATTTTTTTCCCAAGTTGAAAAATTCTCCAAATTCAATATGATATAATATTCAATTTAAGATATTAACCATCCTATAAAGCTATCATCTTTGATAGGTCTATAATTTCATATGCCCATTAAAATAATTATACTAAAGCCAAAGTATTAAAAACTTGATTAACTATACAGAAGATGCATAAATTTGAAATCCGTACATGATTTAGTATGGCTTGCAGAATGTTCAAGGAATTGAGTACTATACTTTCTGAGTATGAAAGAACACAGAGGGTTGAAATGATGCATTTTCAGTAAAGCCAACCAGCCACGAGTTTGTTCTCTGGGATATTCTAATTCATTTGTCCTTTTGTGCTTCTCAGTAGATTTATCTTATTTTCTTTCCCTGAATCCATTATTTTGCTCTAAATTTCCTGATTCTTTTCCTTTTTGATTGTATATTTCAACTTAATTATATGACTGCTTCAGAAATATTTCAATTGTACCTTTTAGTCAAATATATCAATTGCAGTTAGAGTCATTAAATGCTAAATTCTGGTTACAGTTGACCCCATGGTGCAGCATGGGAGAATGTCAATGAGAGTAAATTTTGAATCAGATGGACTTTGGAGCCAGCTCTGCCATTCACTAGCTGGGCAATACTGCCCTTATTGGTAAATGTGATAATGATACTAATTACAAAAGTGCACTAGAAAGATTCAAATAAGACATTGCATGTAAAACATTTTGCACAATGCCAAAGTGTGTTTAAAAAAATAGCTATTACCTTTCCACTTGCAATATCCTTTCTCTTTGTGGAAAACACCTTGTCATCAATGGTTACAGTGTTTAGCTCTTTTTTATTCAAAATACAGTAAACAGGAAACTGAAAGTAAAAGAGAATTTCTTTAATATGTATGTTTAGCTTCACTTTTATTTTGAAAATACTCAAGTACACCAAGACTCTAGACATGATAAGACTTATGGAAAGCCAAATTATAGAATTAGATTTGCTCATCAAATCTACTTGGTGTAAAAGAAGAATGTATTGGAAACAAGGTTGTGAAAGAAAGATGATAGTGAGAAATTGACGCTTCCTGAAGCAAAGCTAAGAGGGATTTTGATCATCCTAGAAGGAAGAGATGTTTGGAGATAGCAGGATCTCACTGAAGCCATCATAGTGTAAATAAGTTTTCAACCTGGTAGGAGATGGGAAACAAGATTTTGAGGAGAGCTGTAGTTGCAGGTGATTGAATGGGTAATAATCAACTGACTAACTGATGGGTTAAATAACTATTAAATGCCTAAAATATTGAAGACACTAACTAGATACATCATCACATTATAATATCATGCCTTGGGGTTCTCCACCAAAACCTGCTGAGTCTGATAATACACTGATTCATTTAAAAACAAAAACAAAACTGAAACTCAGAAAGGGTTTATATGTTGCCTGTATCATAAAATTAGAAACAAGTAAAACAGATGAAACCTCCCCCAAAAATATATGGCCAGAGGGAGAAGTTCAGACATGATAACCTTCTAGTTTTAAATAAGTTTTTGTGTGAAGATTAAGTATAACAAACAGTTAATATAAAAGCACAAAAAGTGAATAAATTAAACTAACATGGATTAACTAAAAAGCAAAAATTAGAGATAAAGCACCAATTTGAGTCTTCTATGGTAAAATATATTTTTGTCTTGCTCAATAGTATTTTTTATTTTATAAAATAAGTTATTTATAATCAGTATTTATAGAATAACCTGTATTAGGCTGTATTTTGTTAGAAAAGAGCATATTTGATTGAATTTGGTTGAATAGGGTTCTCTAATTTCTATCCTACTCCTTGATCCGTACCTGAGACCACTCACTTATAATGTTCTAAAACATTTCCACACAACCAGATTCTCTAGGGGACAAACAGATTAATAAAAAAAAATCATGGTTGAATAGATTCAGAAATCATTGTTCATCATCTTTCTTACTTTCTTGTAGATTCACAATGTGCAGCAGCATAACTATAACTGCAAAACCCTGTACTAGCATAACATGCTTGTGTTTAAATCAATATTATTCAAATAGATTTGTTCATAGGATCCTTCATTCTTTTCCTTTCTTAGCTGTAATGTTTATAACATCATAGCTTTTATTCCACAGGAGGAAAAAGACAGAAAGGTGAGGCTAACTAACTAACTTTCTATTTATTATCCTGATAATTACCATTAAGCACAGGGGTGCATGACCGCTCTGTTTTAAGAACTGCCCTACCATTTCAGCAGAAAAGAAAGGTTTGAAATCGAAGTAGATTACAGATTTATGTGCGACTCCAGAGCTTGATGTGACAGTCGCCATAAATGTGAGGCTGGCTCCTCCCGTAAGCCCCAGGAAGCATTGATCGTGTTTTCTGAATTGCTCTGGGAGGAAATAAAGGACCCTGTCTGTGCAAATTCAGCAGCCTCATCACCCCATTCCCCATGTCTTGCCCGTCTCCCTTTCCCTAAGAATCTAACACTTTTATGTCCTCTCACTTGGTAAGCATTCACTGAGTTTTGATTAATTGGGCAGCATTATGCTACCACTGGGGACACCAACCCAACAGCATTCGTCCCCACCTTCATGAAAACACTCATCTATGATAACAGAGCCAAGGCTGACAGGCGTTTCAATGTAATATGATAAATGCTGTGTAGGGTTAAGTATAAGCCCTAAAGGACTTCTGGTGAAGGACATCTCATTCATCCTGCTTATGTTGGGACAACTTTCCAAGTGGTGCATGTTGAGTGGGAAATGACAAGTCGCACTTACCAAACAGAGGACAGAAAGTAGACTTTTCCAGCCATAACAAAAGATGTTAAAAATTACTATAGAGATAATGAAAAAGCAAAATGCACTTTGCAAGATGCTTAATATGACTGACTAGGACACAGAATGGGGGTTTGTGTGTGCATGTCGGTTATGTGGGTTGGGAGGGATTGAGCTATGTGTATGTGTGCAAGGTTACATGCACACACATGTGTATTTAAATGACAGGTAATTAGAAACAATAAATTTTGTTGTGTGCTTAAATTAAAAGTATGTCTGAAGTTATATTGAAAGGTAGAGTCTTTGATATCAATAACATTAGTGCTAGCAAATTAACATTTATTGACCTCTTCTATATACCATCTTATAAGTCACGCTTGCATGTTTTAGTATCTGCACTAAATATGAACTAGTGACTTTGGTGGGGATAAAAAATAATCCAGCTCTGTTTATTAAGGGAATACTCAGATCTAGATTTTTAAGCCAAAGAAAGAAATCTCTTGATTCCCTATACTTTTTTCATTCATTGGTAGAACCAAGATTTAATTATGTCTTGGGACATTTGCCCATTTTGTGTGTGTGTGTGTGTGTGTGTGTGTGAAACATCCTGATTTTTCACTTCTTCCTATTTGATATATATGATTAATGTATTTTTAGGGTACAGCTCATCTGTTAATACTGGATGTTGATTAAATACCCATGAGGATATTTAATCCTTGCTTTAAAGATGGAACTGTTATCTGAATTTCTTGGGGTTTTTGAGAGCTTGGGACTGATGCTATATACCACAAGGAGACAGAATTTATAAAAGATAAAATCAAAATAAGATGTTCAAAGACAGATATCTTCAAATTGTAAAGAAAGGATTTATTTAGACTCATTTTCTCACTTCTAATAAGGTTGTCACTACCTCTTAGGGCCCTGATATGTTGACATAAAGAAAGGCTGATTGTGGAAAATGTTGTAATAGCTTCTATCTTTGTACAAGTTTACTTGGTTAAGCTGATATTAAAACTATTGATTATTCCTATTCTATAGGTTTATGTTGATAGTATAACTACACCAAAACCAGGGACCGTAACTACTAAATGAGTAACAATTCTCTGTCACCACATAAAACACACGATTTGACATTAGATCTTTTTCTTTGTCAATTATACCAATATGTAAGCAGACTACAGATGATCATTTCCAGAGGAAATTCTGGTAAAAATGGCCTGGAGTAGGACTGTTTAGAAGAGTTTGCTTATCACCATTAATGTTTAAAGAGAATTCAGGACATTTCATCACACTAGGATATTTTAGAGATGGAAGGAAGCCCTGCCTTTGCTTTCCAAGAGCCTATAATCTATTATTTAGAAATGTTTCTGAAATTTTTGTGAAGAGAAAGCCACAGGGAAGGAGGAGATATACTAAAAAATCCATGCACACAACCACAGACATATTATTGTTATTCTTTCTTCTAAATTATGACCTAAACTTTGACTACTTATTTTAAAGACCTATGTATGTAATTTTGCAAAGGAAACATGATAATGGCTTCCTATGCATGATGATGAATACTTTACTTTTGCTTACTTTTACTTATTTTACAAGTAAATTTTAGATATGTAATAGAACCCAATTATAACTTCTTAAAGGATGAGGTGTCTATAGAAATTAGATGGAGGATTTGTTAATAATATAGATTTCCAGCTTCAACCACAGATTTTCCGATTCAGCAGGAATGTGCTGCATCATAGGAACATATATTGTGGTCAAGTTTGTCATATCATTCTGAAACAAGTGTTCCATGTTTACTCTTTCTGATTCCATCTTCTCAGCTCAGGTTGACCAATGTTAACATTAATATGACACTGGAAGGAACTTTGTTCACCTTAAGCTTTATGTGATTATAATAAGCAAAGAGGCAAGGGGCCAAAAGAAGTCCAGATCAGAAAGACTCAGCCAGAATTCTGCTGAACAGATGACATAAAGATGAAATGACAAACAAGATAGGAGGCCACATCTAAGTGTGTTGAATGGCCTCAGAGCTGAGAAGCAGGTAGATCTGGGAAATTTAGGAAACCAAGTCACAAATACAATACATGTGGAAAAGCACTTATTTTCATGCAATTAGGATGGGGATCATTTCTTAAATGCCTTCTAAAGGAAATACACCTTTCACAAGAGAAAAGTTTGTTGTAACTCAGTTATTTTTTGTCAGTGATCCTGGGCTGGAAGTCTTGGCCTGGGGGTAAATGGTAGTGGGAGTGAGGGTGGTGCCTCCTTTGAGTGGTAATGGAACATTAATGAGTTTGCATGACAGGAAATGCTGAGCAAATGCTACTGCAGACTGAACAATTAGGGCCTTAATACTTTCATGACATTGTGAGTAGGTGGATATTTAAAATGATAGCAAACACTTCTTTTAGGGAAAAGATTCTAGTTAAAGTTATAACAAGAAGCAAGAGAAGACACACACATATATATATATATATATATAAAATGGGGCTTGGATGAAAGGCAGCAAGTACATGGTTCTTTTACTTAGCTTGAACTTGTAAAATATTTTGTAATATGTATTGATATATTTTCCTGAACTTGCTAAGAAGCTGCAAGTTGTGTTAGAAAAGATGCCTTTCTGGATATTTTTTATTTTTATTTTTTGCAACATATTTCTAATGGAGAGATGTGACGATGTCATATTTGAGAGTTGATTCGTTCCTCTAAATACACACCACTTTTTCTTTCTAAAATGAACTTTATTGAGGTGACATTGGTTAATAACATTACGTAAGTTTGATGTGTAATTCTTTAACACATCATGTCTATATTGCATTGTGTCTGTAGTCTCTTTCTGTCTCTATACAAAGTCTGTCCTGAAGGTATCAAGCCAATGTTAATATAACTAGAACAGTTTGTGTGGCTGATACTTTCAGGACAGGCATCATATATTTGACCCCCTTTACTCTCTTTATGCCCCCCCCCCATTTTCTATGGTAAGCACCATGCTATTGTCTAAACACACCACTTTTCATATCTTTTTTCAGCTTCTCAATACCTTTTATAAAAACATACAATTTGCTCTCTATGACTTTCTTTTTACTTAAACATATTTACAAAGTGCTTATTATGTTCCAGGCATTTTTCTAAGGGATTTACAAATGCAAACACATTTCATTCTTACAACCTCCATCTGCTTCAAGCACTTTTATTAGCCCCTGTTTTACAGATGAGAAAACGCAGCCCAGTGAGATTTCTTAACTTGTCAAAGATCTCAGCTGTAGATCTGAGTACTTGTATTCCCGAATCCACACTCACAACTAAAATACTATCCTGTCTCCACCCTTGACAATGTAATAGTTCCCAGAACCTGCAAAAATTCATTGAAAAAGGTAAAGATTGACAGATAATATTAGTGCTTATAGAAAACAATATGCATTCATCTTGGAGGGAGATCTTACTTCTCACACTTCCAAAGGTTAGAATGGCCACATGAATGGTTCTGATTAATGATAAGTAAATGGAAGCAGACTATGTCACTTCTGGGATATAACACTTAAGAGCTTGTACTCAGTTCTGTATTCTTCTTTCACTTTCCATGATGATCTTGGAAGCATGTTTTAATTGGAAGCACCCCAAGATCAAGGAAACTCAGAAAACTGAGCCACCCTGTAGAGTTCAGTTGCCCTAGAAAGCTGCCTCGTAGAATTTATATGATCAAGAACTAAAAATTTTAAAATTATTTATAAAGTCCTACTCAAGGGTGTATTTATTGATTTTAGAGAAAGAGGAAGGAAGAGAGAAAAAGAGAAAGGGAGAAACATTGATTATGCACTCACACCTGGAATGGAGCCTCCAACCTATATATGTATCCTGATGAGAAATCAAACCAGCAACCTTTTGGTGAATAGGATGACATTCCAACCAATTGAGCCACTTGGCCAGGGCAAGAATGAAACATTTTGAATATTAAGCTACCAAGTTTGTAGTGTTATTTTTTCTTGTGGCATAATATACCCAGTAATTCTCAACCAGGAGTGATTTTTACCCCCAGGGGGATGGTTAGCAATGTCTAGAGATAGTTTTGATTGACACAGCTAGGAACAGGATTAATACTGACATGTAGTGGGTAAAAGCCAATGTACAACCTCACAGCAAAGAATTATCTGGCCCGAATACTGCTGAGATTGAGAAACACTAATCTAGTTTATGCTAATGCACGTTATGGCCTCAAAGTAAGCATAAAGGTTGTGAAGTACTTATAATAAAGATCACCTGTAATGATCAGTTACACTAGAATAATATTGTACTGTAAGCTATACATTCATATTCCATCTATAAGCTGCAACTGAGTGCAGCTTACCCATATAATTTCCATAAAAAAAAAAAATCCTTGCCTATGTGCTTTCTCCTCAAAACCCCTTGAGTTTGTTTTCAAAAAACAGTTTTGCTCCTACAAGACCTTGCAGAAATGCAAATTACCAGTCATCAGTACAAACATTCTAGGCTAAGTCAAGTTGGCAGCCATGGGAGGTATAGTTTTCTTCTGTGACTGATTCTTATCAATTATAATTAGCGTGGAAATTCTCTGTTTGGAAAATGATTTTTTTTTTTTTTTTCAAGATAACCTACCCAAAGTTCTCTGGCACCTGGAGTTTATTCTTATTTCCAGTTTCTAAAGAGGTTGCAGAGTGTCCAAGCTGTGGAAGCCAAGAGCTCATCTGGAATATGGAAGAAATCCATTCTCTTTGGGATCAACCCAAAGAAATGTTCTTGAATTATCATTAATTCAATTATACCCAGAGGACCGCTATGAAACTCTGGTTCAGTAGCTTAGAAGAGCTAAAGGTGCAGGATTTTTATGTATCAAGAGCAGGGTGTGGCATGTTTTATCTGTTGAAGGCCAGTTAATAAATGTTTTAAATTTGTGGGCTGTACCATACACTTGGCTGGAACATCTCAACTCTGCTATTTTTTTTAAAAAGAAGTTCTTTATGTAAATGAGCTCCTAACACCATGTGCCTTTACCTATGGCTAAAATGCCAAGTGTTGTCTTTTAGCAAGAAGCAGAAAGATGAAAGTCGGAGTCAGGTAAATTCAGATTCAAATCCTAATTTTGTGGCATGGACCAATTTACCTACCTCCTGCAGTGTTATTATAAAGAAACAATTAGTGAGCAGTGATTATTACTTTCTGAATGTCCTCATGTGGACTAAGTTGCTAACTCTCAAGAGGAAAATCAAGATTTGAAAGCCTGAAAAAGGTGGCAACTTTCCCCAGAAGGGATTTTATTTTAAAAGATAACTCTCTGTCAGTTTCCTCCCCCTACCTGTCCCATCCAGTGGGAAATACAATGGCAATACTTATGTCTAAGGGGTAACTTGGTCAGGCCAGGAAGATCTGTTGAAGTCACCATCTGTCTTGCAACAGAACCTGGCACATCGGAACACAGTTTCAATGTCACAAGAGATGGTGTGGAGAACAGGCTTTATGGGAGAACTTTACAAAGCCTGCACTGACAAAAAGAGAAGCGAATGATTTCCTCAGGTCCCTGTATAGGTGGAGGAAGAAATTTGAGGGTCATATTTTTCTATGGGTTATGCTACAGATAAATCTTTAGGAAAGGGAAGGAGCTCTAATGGCACAAGAATAAAGGCAACTTTGTCACTGAAGAGAGAAAAAACCTGGCTACTTGGTTATCATTGCTGGCTGAACTAAGTCCAGGGCAAGGGGCTGGTTGGTGACTGTTGAATGAATGAGTAATTCACAAGTTTTGCTTCGTTCCCACTTTCTCCACCTTCCTGGCTGTAAGCTCTCAATATTAAATGCAGGGCCAGTGAACTTCTTTAGATACCCATTTAAAAAAAAAAACCCTGGCTTAAGCTGAATCCCAGTGAAACTAGAAAAGGCATGGAAAGTCACCAAGGCTTCTCTTAAAGAACACTGGGTTTGCGGTATGGAACGGAATTGGAATGTAACAAATGGTTGAAAATTCGTGTCAGCCACAAACAAGAGATTCAATCATGCGAGCAAGGAATGGATTTTAAAATCAGACTGACATGGGGAGGAACAATTTATTTAAGATGTGCATATGGACCTGAAGAAGTAGTTAATTATTTATTTCAGGCTAGATACTTAAATTGCAGTACTGTATTTAAATGTCTCTAACAATAAGCAAACATTTATTTTATTCTTAACGCCTTAGCCTCCAGACGTTAAAGGGGAACCACACAACGATATGTGGAGTCAGGTCATTCTTTTTCAAATATTTTATTTATCCTATGTTGTTCCTTTATGCATTTTATTGAGATAATTAAACATTTAGTGAAGACATACAGTTACCTCAGAGCCTTACCATCTAAAAATATATATTTGAACTAATAGATTAGGCAGCTGAGAGAATCTATTTAGCTTTTCTAACTTGGATACCTTTGAAGGCTCAAGAGTATATGCAGTAGCAGAGTTCATCTCTTTCTGTCAGCGTACAGTATTTCACTCCGTGTCCTGAGAAGGTAAAGAGTCCTTTTTAGGTGGATTTAAATATGCACTCAGAATAGAAAATTGCATTTGTATTCTGTGGAAACAAACAGCATCCTGCAGTTAAATACATTTCTTTGTTACTATGCTCCCCACATAAGTACAAACATTCATTTTATTTTTAAAATGTTTCTCCATCAATGGCTTTTTTAAAACCTGTGGTATAGACACAGGCAAGAACCAGAGGAAAAAGATCTCTCCACAAAACATTCTTTATTCACAGGCACTAAGGTATGTATGTAGTTATTTTGCCCAACTGTTTTATGAGAGTTATGTTTTTATTGCAACTCCATGAACCTCATGGAAATACGTTGCTCGGTGCAGAGAAAATTCTGATTTCATGCTTGGAAGAATTTTATCAAATATTTATAAGCACAAAATAGTTATTCTTGCTATACATACACATACCATTAATACATGTACACACTTTCACTCCTCACCTATCCTGACCTAGGGAAGCAGCTGAAGGCTACTGCCCATGAATTATCCAAGAGGACATTTTCATGATGTACATTTTCAATAAATGTAAGCTTTATACCCCGCTCCTTTCAAATCAAAGATGGACATCTAGTTTATACCTATAGGTATCTGATAAAAAAATAAAATAAAATGAATGCATTGTGTTGGTCAAATATTTTCTAATTAACCACCTGGATTTAGTCACTTGTTTAACTATTAATGAGAGGGCAAAGACTTCCCAGATTCATACATGTCTAAAACTCACACACGTTCAATTATTGATGAAGTAAATGATTGAAAGCACAAGGAAAGTCAAAAATATTTGGCTATATGTGCATGTGGCTTTTGCTATTGTGCCCTGCTCATACCTACTACATCAATGGTCCTTAAATTGAAGTGTTGACCCTCCTGCTATTCTGTCCACCCCACTTCCCCTCCTCCGCATCAGGTAAGAATGTATGAAAATGTAAGTCTTTGGTTTCCATCCTAGACCTACTGAGTGAGAACTGGGTGTAGGGCCCACCATCTGTGCTGTAGGAAGCCCTTGGGTAACTCTGAAGAGCCCTGAAGTTTGAGAACCACTGCTTTAGTGTTAACCCAGAGACCAGCAATGACAGTTTCTGCCTGGGTCAGTCTTTCAGAGGATTTCTTGTGATCACCACCTTCATGGATGACATGAACCCAAATCCCTGCATAGTATCTGCTTTGGGGCCAACCCAAATTAAGGTAATGCATTTGCATTATGTATGTGTACAAAAACACACACACACACACACAGATACACACACATTATAATCCTAATAACATGTTCTCACAACACACTTGTTGCTTTGTATTAACATGTATTCTTACATGTTTGTTTTCCTTATTTAAAGGTGAATCCTTTAAGGGCAGAGGATTTATCTTTATTTATATTCCCTGGGCCCAGGAAAGTGTCTTGCAAATAATAGTTGTTCAATCCATGTTTGTGACATGAATGTGTAAATATACACATTTGATGGTTGTGAGAATATTTTTACTAGTATTTATGATAAGTATACATATATGTGACAGCAAAATCAACAAATGCTTCCTGTTGGTAGTAAATAGCTATAGAAATCGCACATGAGTTAGGCACAACCTAATCATAAATATGTATATAATTGTAGTGTCGTGAAAGAATACGTAAACTATTTGTGAGGCCTGACAGTGAATTGCGTGTATAGAGGAAATCTTGTACTCTGGGTTCAAGTTATGTATTGCTGCATTTGGCAGGTAAAGCTCTTTTGTATTCATATTGGAACATCTGTTGCTACAAATTTAAGTGTTTGAAGTAGTAATAAACTTATTTTTTTTTGTATAGGAACTGAGATTTCAAAGTTATAATCATTATCCCCTTGGAGGGAAATATCAACGAAAATATTCCAAACTTTCAATGTGAATGAAGGTCATGACAACATTGCTGTATCACATAAAGAAAAAAATAATAACTTGAAATGATTTTGTCTAAATGAAAATGCCCCAATTGTGAGGAACTATTTGTTTTTGCTGTAAAGCTTGTGTGCCACAAGTCTCTCTTCACTGCCTACTAGTTTTTATTTTTATAATGTTCTAAATGGGTATAGTAATTTATAGCTTGTTCCCAGAATACATCTCCTAAAGAGATATATCTTAAGAAGAAAAGTATTATCATCTATATTTCTTCTCTTCATTAATTTTTCTTTGGCTATTGCAAACATTAAAGGGGAATATATGAGCAGTATAATTATCATACGTGATACTTTGTAGAAATACTGTATATTGAATTTGAAATAGGCTAGGGAACTTATTAAGCAATTGCTAAAACTTGCAGAGCTCCACAAATCTATCTTTTAAGTATATAAAATAAATTGAAATAGAATTTTTTTTTTTCTAGTGAAACTTAGGAGGCTGTCTTATTTATTCCAAAGATAGTATCTTTGTCTCTGGTCTAATACTGTTTCATGGAGAAGAAACATAGGAGGTCAACAGGAGTCACTAATTGGGGTGGACTGAACTTAATTCCTCACGTTTCCCCCTGCACCTCTGCTTCTTTATGTCATCCCACATCTCTTGTTACTCATTGTCTTTTTACCCTGGTTAGAATTTTTATTTCTTATCTTTGAATACCCTTTCCCATTGTGTCCCCTGTAGAGAGGTTTACATGTCATCCTGGATCCTGGAAATGACCTTGCCCTGGTATTTTACTCTTTTGTTTAAAAGCTTGTGGAACATTTGGTATCAGAAAACAGCTTTAATGTTCTTGCCATAACAAGAAAAATATATAGTAATTATGTGAGCTTAAGAAAGTGCTAACTAACCATATTGTGCTAAACACTACTTAATATATACATGTATCAAATCAGCACATTAAGTGCCTTCAACTTGCAATGTTATGTGTGAATTCTATCTCAATGCCTTAGGGGGAAAAGTCAGACTTTTAAAAACAGCAAAAAGCAAGCAAAACGCTATGGGATTTCATTCTACACTTCCTTGACCGGGGATTATTCTAACCAAGACCAGGATATACTGTTTGTATTTATTCTCTTTATTAGCCATAGCATTAAATAAAAAAGAATATTTTCATCACTACCTGGCAGGAGAGCAGAATCATGAAGGAATCTGTATCATCCCTTCCCTTTTAATAGAGTTCTACAGAGATATTTTTGCCAAGAGAAAAAGCAGGTAGTGATTTTCTTAGTTCCTCACTTGCTGGACCAGTTTCTTTTTCATTGGGAAGTATTTGGAATTCTTTACCTTGTTGATTGGAGAGTTGAAGTTTTCCAACTTAGCACTTGCAATTAAGGTTGTATTTTGAAGTGATGCATGCTCTGAATTGTTTTTCTTGCTTGATGCATAACTCTGGAGGAATTACAGTTAAGCAACACAAAGTTGTCCTCCCTTGGCACAGAAATGAATTGGGAAAAACACCTCGCCTTTGGTGGAGCTATTGCAAATTAAAGAGAAATCTGTGTACATTTACACAGTGAAATACTACTTGGCTATAAAAAATGAAGGGCCTCTTAACCTTTTGCGATAGCATGGGTAAACATGGAGAGCATTATGCTAAGTGAAATGTCCTTCAGAGAAAGACAAATACCGTATGATTTCACTCATGTGTAGAATCTAACGAACAAGATAGAAACACACTCGTGGATATAGAAAACAGACTGCCAGTTGTCAAAAGGGAGGGGTTTGGAGGGCTGGGTGACAAAGGTGAAAAGATTAAGAAAAACACATGAACAGGGATGCAGACAACAGTATGATTACCAGAGGAAAAGGGCATATGGAGAGGTAAAAGAGGTTAAAGGGGGAATAAATGGTGAAGGAGATGTGACATTCAGAGGTGAACACACAATATAATGTACAGACCTATTGTATTGTATGCCTAAAACCTATAAAATTTTATTAACCAATGTCACCCCCCAAAATTCAATAACTGCAGTGTGCAGTTGATGATGTTTTGTTGCAAAGAACGAAAAACATGATCAGGTCTCTTGGCTCAGTAAAGGAACAAATGGAACAGTGAAGTGTGTAAAAGACTTACAAAAAAGCACATTTGGAAGCTGAAGATCAGGAATTTTCCCGGTCTATATAAAGACAGTAGAATAAACCTTAGTGGACTGGATGGTGAGCTTAATGAAATCATGGAGGAGGAATCAATGTTTATCAACTTATCACCAGTTAATGAACATTATGATTATGATTAAGAGTCGCAGATCAGATGAAGTAACATAGCAGTAGAAGTGTCAAGGTCAGAATAAAAGAGTCTCTACCAACTGCTAAACAAATAGGAGCAGGATGCATTGTAAAAGCATAAAACTATAAGAATTAGTAGTTCCTGGTATAATATAATTGTTTTATTTTATTTTCAACTCTTTGTTCTTTTTTTTTCTGGTAAAGACATTGCCATGATGCAAAATGTTAATTTAAGCTTTTTTTGTGCATGTATGTGTGGGGAGATCGGGGGTGTTCTGTTTTGTTCTTGGCTTTATTTGTTTGTTTGTTTTTTTGGGTGTGTCTAATTTTTGGAGTAAGTAGAAGAGGCAACTACAAAAGAACTTGATTCAGGTTATATCTAAAAGGAAATGAATGAGAACTCCTAAATGACTCGTTGGGAAGTGACCAGCTATTACTGTGCTTCGAAACTTTGACTTTGTTAATGTCTTTTTAGCTCTTATAAGCTTTCTAGTACTAGCAGGCACAAGCTGTATTCAATGAAGTGCTGGGTGACTTAAATGAGTTAATCAAAATGATCCAGATAATTTAGAACCGGAAAGTTAACTGATACAACAGAGTAATTGTCTTGATAATATTTGCTTAATCAAAATTATACACTATTACCCTTGACTGGAATTTCATGTGTCTATACAGCACAAAATAAATTCTCCATTGTATGAAAAAAAGAAAAAAGATAAAAGAAAAATAAGTAAAAAGCAAAGAGAATGTAAGTACCTGGAAGGCTAGGGGTTATCACAACACTTAGCAGCTTTCAGAGAACCTTAGAGATGGTCTCACTAATGTTCAGTTTGTTATCCTGACTCACGAATAAATCTTGTATTTAGAAAAACCTTGACTGCCCAATCACATTTTTCAGGGAATACTTGTTTCTCCAATTTTATTGGTAGAAGGCATAACTCAAATATTTGAGATAGCCAGTTTTCCCACAGTGAAAAGTACAATTCTACCCCAAAGCAAAGGAACCCAGTATTTTAATTAGCTTGTACAGTCTGATCTGGACTAGAGGAGCAATTTTCATTAGCATTTTGGGACATTTTCAAACCTTCTCAAAACCCTATATCCAATTACTATGTTCTAGGAAATTTAAGATCTCAGATACCCCTGACTATAAAGAGATCTCTGGACCCCAGAGAACAATGAATAAATAACAATAGTTGCAGCAACCGTGAAGCCCAGCCAAAATCAACCTTAATTAGGTTTTTATTGAACTCCAGAATACAATTTATTTTTCTAATAAACAGAGTACATTTTAATACGTTTAGCATTTTATTGTTCTACTTACCTTTCAGTTGTACAATTTTATTAAGCTGTGATATTTTTAGCCTACAGAACAGTTACTTCCCTGCCTAGGGTACATCTCCAGAAGCAATTACTTCTTTAATTAGCTTTGACTCATTAATCTCTGCCTGTTCCTCTTTGCTACCAAGTGGAGAGGGACTTCCCACCCACTTGGACAGAATAATACCAGATATCACAATAAATTTCTCTTGATCTCTTCACCTTACTTAAATTTTTGAAACAATGTTTAATAGATTATTTATAAAAGAATGTATGTTAATAGCAAAGAAAAGCACCAAGTACAAAGATTCACCATATAACCGCTACCCCCCATGTGCATAGCTTCTCTTATTATCAACATTTCCCATCTGGTATCTTTGTTAGCAACTGATGAAGCTACAATAACACGTAATTATCATGCAGGGCTCACAGCTTACACAAGGTTCACTGTTGGTTTTGTACATGCTATTGATTTGGACAAATGTAGAATGACATGTATCTATCATTGCATCACACAAAGTAGTTTCATGATGCTCAAAAGCATTGATGCTACACCTATTCATCCCTCTTTTCCCCATAACTCCTGGCAATTACTGATTTTTAAAAGTTTATACATAGCATCATCTTTTCTGGAAGGTCATATACTTGAATCGTATACTCTGTAGACTTTTCAGATTTATTTCTTTCACTTAGCAATGTGAATTTGTTTCCTCCATAATACTACATGGTTTGATGGCAGTATTTTTATTGCTGAATAATATAGTCTATTGTCTGAATGTGCCACATTTACCTCTTAAAGGATATCTTTTTTTAAAAAGATTTTATTTAATTATTTTTAGAAAGAGGGGAAGAGAGAGAGGCAGAGAGGGAGAGAGACATCAATGTGTGGTTGCCTTTCACCTGCCTCCAGCTATGGACCTGGCTGGAGACCTGGCTTGCAACCTTGTTATGTGCCCTGGCTGGGGAATCGAACCTGCGACCTTTGGGTTCGCAGGCCGGCACCTTATTTAAAGGATATCTTTGTTGCTTCTAAATTTGACACTTATGAATCAAGTTGCTATGAATATTATTATTTAGGTTTCATTTATTTTTAAAAAATATTTTATTTATTATTTTTAGAGAGAGGGGATGGGAGAGAGGCAGAGAGGGAGAGAGACATCAATGTATGGTTGCCTTTCCCCTGCCACCAGCTATAGACCTGGCTGGAGACCTGGCTTGCAACCTGCTTATGTGCCCTGGCTGGGGAATCAAACCAGCGACCTTTGGGTTTGCAGGCCAGTGTCTTATCCACTGTGCCATCAGCCAGGGCTGTATGTAGGTTTTTAAATGGATATAAGTTTTTAGCTTCTTTCCATAAATAGCAAGGAATGTGATTTCTGAATTTCTGCATCATATGGTCAGAGTATGTTTAATTTTGTAGGAAACCACCAAGTTGCCTTTGAAAGTGACAGGAACATTTTGCATTTTGCATTCCCTCTAACAATGAATAAATGTTTCTGTTGCTGCATATCTTAGCCAGCTTTTTATGTTATTAGGGTACAGACAAGGGTTTGGTCATTCTTATAGGAATGTATGGCATCTCATTTTAATTTGCATTTCTGTGATGACGTATAACATGAACATCTTTCCATACGCTTCATTATCTATCTTTTTTGGTCAGGTATTTGTTAAGATCTTTGGTTAATTCTTAAATTGGATTGTTTTCCTATTGTTGAGTATTAAGATTCCTTGTACATCTTGGACCACAGCTCTTTATCAGATGTGGGTTTTGCAAATACATTCTCCCAGTGTGTGGCTTGTTTTTCATTCCCTTGATGGTACCTTTCACAGAGCAGAAAGTTTTCATTTTAATGAATTCCAGCTTATCAATTCTTTTTTCTTTTCTTTGTTATTGTTCTATTACAGTAGTCCCAGTTTTCCCTTGTTTCTCTCCTCTGCCCTTCCCGTCCCCTGCTCCCACACTCACAGTCAATTTCCACCCTATTGTCCATGTTTATGGCTCCATTTATATCTGTTTCTTAACTAGATCCTCTCCCTTCCACCCTTATACCTCACCCCTCTGTCAGTCTGTTCCTTGTTTCCATGCCTTGGTTCTATTGTACTCATTTGTTTGTTTTGTGCATTACTTTCCACTTTTAGGTGAGATCATATGGTGTTTGTCTTTTGCCTCCCAGCTTATTTCCCTTAGCATAATACTCTCCAGTTCCATCCATGCTAGCCTCACAGAAAAAGTCTGGGAATCTTCCCTTTTCTTGAATTTTTTGGAATAGTTTTAGGAAGAGAGGAGTTAGCTCTTCCCTAAATGTTTGGTGAAATTCGCCTGTGAAGCTGTCTGGTCTAGGGTGTTGGTGTTTCAGGAGTTTTTTGATTAATGCTTTAATTACTGCTAATAAAATAGCTATTAGCATTCTGTTGAGGCTTTCTGGTTCTTTTTGATTCAGTTTTGAAAGATTATATGTTTCTTGAAATTTGTCCATTTCACCCAGGTTGTCATACTTATTGGCATATATTTGTTCAGAGTAATTTCTTACAATCCTTTGTATTTCTATAGTATTGGATGTAATTTCTCCTCTTTCATTTCTGATTTTATTTATTTGGGTCCTCCCTCTCTTTTTCTGGACCCTCCATTCTGTTCCATTGATCTATTTATTCTTTCATTAATATCACATTTCTTGATTATTGTAGCTTTATGATAAGCCTTGAAATTAGTTAGTATTAGTTCTCCAACTTTGTTCTCCCTCAATGTGTTGTTGGCTATTCTGGGCCTATTACCTTTCCATATAAACTTAAGAATCAGTTTGTTGATATTTGCAAAGTAACTTGTTAGTCATTTTTAATGACTGCATTAGATCTAAGTTGGAAAGAAATGACAGCATGACAAAATTTCATTTTCATATTCATGAATATAGAATATCTCTTGATTTCTTCTCCAGCTTTACTGAGATAATTCACACATAACTTTGTAAGTTTAAGATGTATAATGTGATAACTTGATGCACATACATGTTTATATTAAAAATAATTTTCACAGTAGAGTTAAAAATAATTTCATCACCTAACATAATTATAACTTTTTTTTAGTGAAAACACTTAAGATCTACTCTCTTAGCAATTTTCAAGTGTATATTACCGTATTGGTTACTATAATTGCCATGCTGTATAATAGACTACCAGAGCTTATGAGTATTTATCTTATAATTGAAATTTTCTACCCTTTGAACAACATCTTCCCATTTCCCTCACTCCTCCGTCCCTGGTAGCCACCCTTCTACTTTCTGTTTCCAAGATTTCATCCTTTTTAGAATTATGTTTAAGTAATATGCAGCATTTGACTTTTCTTTCAGACTTAAATTTCACATAGCATAATGCCCTCGAGATTCATCTATGTTGTCATATTTGTGTGTATATACGTGACACGATCAATATTCTAGCGCAACCTTTCTGTCCTCAAACCCCACACTGCTGATGAAATTCTGTCCTTCCCTTTGCTTATAATTTCACAAGTTTGCATAACATTTCACACCTCCAAAATAATGACAGTTCCTCCAGGCCCAGACTATCAATCTCATAGTCTGGATGAAGTCTTCTGGTGATGTCTGTAAGAGCTGCTGCTCTCAGAGCCCTATTGTCCATAGAGTGGTTTCCTGATCTCTGTTATGGCTTCTCCTTTCAAGGGATTTTGGTTGGAGGATCTGTTGAAAGGGGTGCGTATGTATGTGTGTGTGCATGTGTCTGCGTATAAGCACATGGCAAACAGAAGAGATACTGATTGCCAGAAAGTCAAGATCAATAACTGAAACTGAAACTGGATAATCTGCACCAAACAAACCTCACCATGTCTGCTTTTTACATCCCTGCCGTTACTTCTTGAGCCTTCTTACTCAGTTTTCGGCATTCTGTTGACTTCCTGCTGTCATTTTACTCTGAACTAAAACATGTGGGGAAAAAAACCAGAACGCCATTGTTACAAGTTCGATTGCTGATATATTTTACCTTTGACAAGTCCCAATTTGTTTTTCAGTACTGTCATATAGGTTCTCATTTTTTTTCTGTCCATTTTCTCACTTTAAAATGAGCTATCATCTTTTTTCCCATTAGAGTATTGATTTTGCTTTTTAAAAGGACTCTCTACTCAATTATTCCTTCTGATCAATTCAGACCATTTTGCATGAGAATTTCCCCTTTTCCTTACCATACAAAATGTCTTTGCTTCTATTTCCATTTCTTCTCCATGTCATTTGCAGAATATTTAACTTGGAGAATATACTTGGAGTTTATTTGGAAAGATATTGATTTATTAAAAATTAATCAGACACTAGGAATTTCAATTCTTTGATATGCGTTTTTGCTTGTTTATTGGATACATACTTATTGCAGCGGACATCATAGACAGCACTGAGATTAATATAATAATAATTATGACTTAAAATGCTATGAAAAATAATGAATATTATTATAAATAATGCATATTGAATTGTCACCAAGTCCCAAGCAGTAAATAAAAGGGCTTTAAAACTCTTAAAGTAATAATCCACATTTATTGAATGATTATGCCCTGGGGAATATCTATGTGATTTCTGTGAAGAACATAACTGCATTCTCAGAAACACCCTATGATGTAGGTACTGCAGTTATTCCCATTTTCAGATGAGAAGCTAAGGCAAAGAAGAAACTACATGACTTGATTACAGCTAGTAAGTAACAGAGCCAGGATTCCAAATCTCTTAACCACTACATTTTTCTGTAGATATTGTTATCATTGCCATTGTATATGTTTTGCTTTACTACCCACAATGCAAATCACATCAAAATCCACCAAAGGAAATCACTTAAATTCCTGTATATATACAAAGTTACCTAGAACGTGAAATCTCTCTTTCTCAAGATCAACTTGATTAGTTGTGAACAACAGTGAAAAGTCTCAAAAGCATCATTTACTGTTGCTTTGCACTTAACCTCATAATTTTTTAAGGTCCACAGCCACCACTTTTGGGACAGGCTGCTGTACTGAAGGACTCAACTAGGAATAAGAGCTTCAGTTTTTACATATATATATATATATATATATATATATATATATATATATATTCTTTTTCTAATTTGCCTTGAAGTGATAATCATATTTACTCTTTATTAACACTCACTTTTTACAAGTTCCCACCACCCTATATCTCAGACATAAGGACTACTACAATGATTATGACTTTGTTACCTGCCCTAGCTAACAGTTTAATATATTTAAAATTGCCTTTGAAATGGTTCTCTCTGGAGTCCTTCTAACTCTAGAAGACAATTATTTGATGACAGGGAACCTTTTTTTGTCTTTGTTTCATCAATATACCTCAGTGTCTTTTTAAGAGTGAAAACTCAGTCAGTGTTTGTGGAAATGCATTAAAAGGTATTGACCTCCAATATGGCTAACAGTTCACTGTACCTGACCACTGATTAGATTAATTCATCATTGAAAAAAATTAAAAGCAAAAACCAGTGTGGAGCCCTAGGATGGAACCATTCCTTGTCATCTTGGTTGGTTGTCATTGAGACAGACCCCCTGGCTCCAAGTAGAGATTTGCCTTCTCTGCTCACAGCAATTCTGCCGACATTATCATTTGTGGGTTTGCAGAATGCATTATTCACTGAAGTAGAATATTGCTGACCACTAGGGCACTCATTTTTTGGCAAAGGAAGTGGAGCAAAAGAGTCATGCATATAAAAGTCACTGATATTCCCATATGTAGTTTGGCTTTATAGACTAGTAAAATGGTCTACTGAATGGTCTGTCTGAGTACCATCTTGGCAATAATCTATGAGATTGGAATGCTATCCTGCAGGATGGAATATAGGTTTTCCATCAATGGTCATCATATGGTAACTTTTAAATGTGAATACTTAGTTCAGGAATCATCTGTTGTTGGTGACATTGACTCCATCCCTCCTACACCTTATATATAAGCCAGCAAAGTTGCTTTCTATTCCAACAAAGTTGGCCTGGGTGGGCTAGAAATCTTAGTTTCAAGATAAAAAGTTTCAAGTATGTGAGAAATCTTATACTTCAGCACATAGCTCAGCTAAATTAGGAGCTAAGTAAGACCCAGCCTTTGGACTCTTTTCTGGCCTTTTCAGATTCTTCAAACAGAGATGTTGGAGTTAGGTGATTTATTTGGGTATCTAAGAGAATTTGGCTTGCCATCATAAAATGAGAGCAAAACTATGTCTAAACATTAGGGAAGCACTGGATTTTTCCTTACTCCCTTGTATGTTTTAGACAGTGAAAAATTACAGCAATCTAGATTCCAGGAACCAAGGACCTAGACACCAAAGTTGCTGTGACCTGAATGTTTGTGTCCCCCAACTTGATAAATTGGGAACTAATTCTCAACATGATGGCCGTTTAGAAGTGAGGTCTTTAAGAGATCATTAGGTCAGGAAGGCGGAACACTCATGAATGGGATTAATGCCCATATAAAAGAGATGCCAGAGAGGTCCTTTGTTCCTTCTGCCATGCAAGGACACAACATGGTCACCCTCTGTGAACCAGAAAGTGGGTCCTCAGGAGACCTAGAATCTGCCAGTGCATTGACCTTGACTTTTCAGCATCCAGAACTATGGGGAATTCATTTCTGTGGTTTATAATCCACCCTGTCTATGGCATTTAGAATTTAATTTAATTAAAATTAAAAAAAAAAAATTAAAGATTTTATTTATTATTTTTAGAAAGAGGGGAAGGGAAGGAGGCAGAGATGGAGAGAAACATTAATGTATGGTTGCCTTTCACCTGCCTCCAGCTACGGACCTGACTGGAGACCTGGCTTGCAACCTGGTTATGTGCCCTGGCTAGGAATTGAACCAGTGACCTTTGGGTTCACAGGCCTGTGCCTATCCACTGAGCCACCCATATAAGACATTTTGAAAAACAGTCTGACTAGACTAGGACACAGTATTGAGAGTTTAGTAAAGAACTCACCGGATAAGGTCTGAGGGTTAGAACATGTGGAATGAGTGGTTGATGCAGGAAGCCTTATTATTAAATTAAGTGCTTGGAACTGATACAGGACAGACATGGAACTATTGGGTTGGCCAGAAAGGCCATTTAGTTTTTCTTTCCATAAAATAAGACACATTTTTCATTTTCATCAATAACTTTATTGATTTGGGTATTTTGAGTATGTTGGCTATCTCCTGCTATTGGCTTCTAGTGGGTAGAGGCCAGGGGTGCTGCTAAACATCTTCCAATGCATAGGACAGCCACGCAGCAAAACATTATTTAGCCAAAATGTCAATAGTACCAAGAAACTTGGCAAACTACTTTTGACACATTCGATCAGTCACAGCACCTTCACTGCACAAATCTTTATTTTGCATTGCTGTTGCATTTTTACTTTTGTTGAAACAAAAAAGCATTATACATTGAAAAGTGTTGTGTTTTTTTTTTCTATCTTCCATATTAAAATGGCTGCACAAAAATTTACTGATTTTGATTTTTTTAAATGCACACTGATATGACCACTATCACTATACAATCTAACAAAATTCTTTCAAAAGAAGTTAAAGATGACTAAGTACTACTAGAGCCATTGTTTAGGAAAAACTAAATGAATTTCTTCGCCAACCCAATATTATAGCTATATTTTAGGTTAATATAAAATAATAAAATATTTTATTTATTATTTTTAGAGAGAGAGGAAGGGAGGGAGGTAGCGAGGGAGAGAAACATCAATGTGGTTGCCTTTCACCTGCCTCCAGCTAAGGACCTGGCTGGAGACCTGGCTTGCAACCTGGTTATGTGCCCTGGCTGGGGAATCAAACCAGTGACACTTGGCTTCACAGGCCAGTGCCAATCCACTGAGCCACACCAGCCAGGTTAGATTAATATTTTTGTTTCCCTATTCAGGTTTTGAGAAAGCACTAATGATGAAAAAAAAAAACTTTTAATTTTAGCTGCAAGTATGAATTGGCACCATTTTATAATATAGTAAATTTGGAGACTTTACATTTTATAATACAGTTAATTTTGAGACTTTGGATGCCCTTATAACTCAATAGAAGATGTGAGTGAATACCCAAGATCAAAGGCGTGGACTGTTCTGGACATTTCCTATTTGCCCTCCTCCCAGACCCAATCTTTTCCACCCTCCTCTGGTCCAGAATAGCTTTCTTGTCTGGACAGCCTCAATGAGCTTCCTTACTTATGTCTGGATGTTAGGTTCAACCAATGGAAAGGCAGCAGCAGAATCTCCAGGGAAGCAGAAGAGTAAGAATAGGATCTGTATTCTCTTGGTTCCTTGCCCTTTCTGGCCTAGATGTGGTAATTTCTTTTCCTTTTCTTCCTCCTCCTCATAGCTAGCCTCAACGCTGGTGACTTTTCCCTAACTCTGCCCACTTCTTTATAAATAATGCCTTTATTCAACTCTGTCCAGTGACTCATTTTGCCATACCTTTTCCGTTTCCTGACAAGATCCCCCTCAGGGATAACGCTATGCAAGTTATCAAAGACCTGAAATCTTATCTTCCCTTTCTATTCACTTTGCATTTACTTTCTATCATAATCTATCTAGGAGGGAGAGTGTGCATATTTGTGTTATGTTTTCATGCCAAACGAAATACTTATATTCCATTCATACTTGAAAGTCCAGGTAGGGGGACGGTTTTTAGAATAAATCCCATTGACAAATCTTTTTTAGACACGAACATGTAGATACATAATGCTAGAATACTATTCAATATGCAGGAACCATAGGAAATTGCTGTCAGAATCCCTGGTTTGAAATCATATAGGTTGCCTCTTTTTAACAGAAGAAGCCAGAGGTTCCCAGGGGCAAATAGAGTTGAAGATCATGTGCTTCTCCCATTGCTGCAGGAAGGAGATCAATGTCCAATTCACACATTTTATTCCGAGCCCCACCAGCTGTTTTCTTGTAGGTTTGAAGGACTTGCAAAAACACAGCAAGCTCCCCTATCCATTTCCTAAGTTAACTCGTGGCTTCTGTGTGCTGCTTGTGTGAGTTCTGTGAGCCCAGTGAAGAACGAATACTCCGCTTCATACAGTTCAGCCTGTCTTCACTCTCAGAGACCTTAGTTTAACCATATTACTTGATCGGCTGAGGCAAATTAAAAATTGAAGAGTGTATCTGAACACAAACAAATGAAAATAAAAGGAATCAGGCAGCATCCAGTCTAGCAAGTACAGCAAGGCTTGGAGGAGCTATGCAAATGAAAGACTTATACAGGCAGAAGAGAATGGAACTAAAGAAAGTTACACTAAACAACTTTGTTTATTGCAAGGTGACTTTTCATTAGGGGGCCGCTGGGGTCTGTCAGGCAGCTGACCTAACTAGTGTTGATCAGGGGACTCCTGCGTCACTGGTTTAAGATTTCATTCCTGAGAGTGTCAAACTGGAATTAAGTCACATCTCAGTTTGGTGATGTAAGTCCATTTTGGGCCTGCTGTCTTGCCCTATTTTTTTAAATTGAATGTGTTGGGGTGACATTGATTAATAAAATTATAGAGGTTCCAGGTGTACAATTCCTTTTTTAAAGTATATTTTATTGATTTTGCTGTTACAGTTGTACCAATTTTTCTCCCTTTGCCTCCCCCCACCCAGCACCCCCCATTCCCTCCAGCAATGTCTCCTTAGTTCATGTCCATGTGTCATGCGTATAAGTTCTTTCAGACATACAATCTATAATGCATCATCTGTATATTGTATTGTGCATTCACATTGGCTAGCATTATGGTTTTTGCATTTCATTCAACATACAAGGTTAACTTCTAAAAATACACCATTCACATTCTTCATGAGCAAGACTGCTGTATCCACAATGCCAGTTACAGTTCCTGACACAGAATAGGGACCCTGTAAATGTTTGTGGAATTCCAGAGCCCTTTTTTAATGGCCAACATAGGCCTATGCCACGTTTTTAAAGTTGTACTTTTTTATTTTAAAATCAAGTTGAAATGCAATGAGACTTATCAAGAAGCAAGTGCCAAGTCTAGGCAGACTGCTAAGAACCAAAGCTAGGATTCGTTCTATAAACTTTTGGAATCAGAACATAAGCAGGGGTGTCAGGAATGTCTTCATAAATACATAAATCTCAAAATAAAGAAGAGTTGCATCTAGATCTCCTCCCCTCTGTTGGTATGTGGCTATGCGCTCTGCCCTTGAAGGCAGACAACTGATACCCTGATGGCTTTTCAAATTGAAAGTCTCACCTGCTGTTTGCAAATATGTTTTCTCTTCTTTTGCCCTGTTGTTGAACAAACAGGCATTGATTTCTATCTCCTCTCTTTTTTTTTAAGCAATCGCATCTCACAGATATTAGATACAGCCCTACCTGCTTAGTGAAGGATTTTACCGGGAGTCATATTTTTTTTAAGACTGTAATTCCTACACAGTTCATTGGTAGATTCCTGTTATGAAAATAATGAATCTGATGTGACAGATGGAACACGTGAAACTCACTAATTATTAATATGTAGCTTCTCAGGAAGAAAAGTGTGTTGGGAAGTATTTATGACAGTGTTAGAGCTGAAAGCAGTTGGGCAAACAGACATATCAAAGGTGGCTGATGATAGCCGTGCTTAGTAAGCAGAACTGAACTCTTCTTTTGGTTGAAGATCAGCACTTCCATGGGAAATGAGTTAAAGGGAGGGGAAGGAAACTTTACATCATTGTCAAAGACAGTAGAGCGGATCCTGCCTCCACTGGTGAACGCTCAGTGAGCTGAATATTAAATAGCATGTTTCTAGTATCTACTTTTTTATCCTCTCCCGAGGATATCTTTATATCTTTATTGATTTTAGAGACAGAGGGCTGGGGCGGGAGAGGGGGCAAAAGAGGGGGAGGAAAAGGAAGAAGGAGATGGCGAGAGAGAAAGAGAGAGAGATGTGAGAGAAGAACATCTATGTGAAAATAAAACCCATCAATAGGCTGTCCCCCAAGGTTCAAACCTGCAATCATTTGATGCATGGGACAGTGCTCCAAGCAACTGAGCCACCTGGCCCTGTCCTAATATCTATTTAAATATATATACATACATACATATATATGTAACTACACACTACATATATATATATATATTACTACTATATATATGTTATTACATATATATATTACTAAATTATTTATCAATGTACTATACATGTTCATTTTTCTAAATACCCTTTACACATGGCTTTGGAAATAAGTGCATGAAAAGAGAATTGAAAAGAGAGAGACAAAAAGAGAGAGAAAGGGGGGGAAGGTTGATTTGTGATAAGATTCATATCTCCAAATTCTCTGCATTTTCTTACCCTTTATTGATTCATTTTTCAACTCACTGATACATTATATCAATGACATACATTTGGATTATTTATACCTTGTACTCTTCCTTCAACATTAGTCTTGTTGTCCAAGAATCTTTTAACAGGTGTACAGATAGGAATAAATCATTGCAAGAGCATATTCATTCACAACTAATGTCAGTGTGCAAAAAAATTATGTATCCATTGTTAAAGAAAAAATCAGACAAACTCAGTAAACCCAAGTTGATTTTATTGTAATCCTATTGCTAACAAAAGTTGAAAGAACTCAGACCAAGCCTGAATACCCAGCTCCAGGGGGGATCATAGACCATCTGTGTTTGCTAATTAGCCTTACCCAGAGGAAAAGTAAATCTCTCATTTTCTCCACATCTTCACGATGGAAGGTAGTTTAACAACTTGGCACAAGCGAGGGTTCTCCCCTCTCACCCAAGCTGGGAAACAGGGCCACTCACTTTCTTGATAATTACGTTTTAAAGAAATGGTTCCCAGGTCCTTGAGAAATACCATTCTGGGTTGGAAAACTGGCTAGAGAACATTTCTAAAAAGATTTACATCTCAAAGGGGAAGAGAAAAGGTTTGTAACCACAAGTTTACAAACTCGGTGCTCTAGAAAAAAACCAATGAAGGTCAGGGGCTTAAAGTCAGGAAGAAGCTTGTTGCCTAAAGTTTAGTCCACCTGAGGGAAACCTCAAGTCTGTCTTAGTCACCATACAGCCTATGAAGCCCACAAAGAAATTTTTGGAGATAAAGATACCTGCAGCGGAGGCATCTTCCTGAAAAGGGAGTTATTTCAAGGCACCAGGCCGCTGGTTTTCAGTTGGTTCTTTCATTCCTCTCTCCCTTCTTCTCTGCCTCTCTTCCTCCTCAAAACTTCAGGGAAAGGCAGAAACCTCAGTCCAGCTTTGCACACTCTTGGATATTTAAAATGTATTCTGATTATTTATTTACTGCAACTTTGTGTTTAAAAATTTGGTACTACAGATTATGCATATGTAGAATAACATATAGGAGCACACATATGCCTGTCCATAAAGTGTCCAGCCGTATTCTAGCAACAGCCATGTATAAGACACAAGAAACATTGTACATACGGCAATGATGCCCTAGTCCCCTTCAAAGTAGGCAACTTGGGACCCCACATAGTTCTCCCAGTTGCCATCTGCTACCCCCTTATTGTTTCCTGAATGTCATCAACAGTCTGAAATCTCTTTGCTTTCAAAGGTGATTTTAGTTTTGGGAAAAGGCTTAAGTCTCAGGGTGCCCAATCCAGGCTGTAAGATGGCTGAGTCACCTGGGTGATTTGATGTTTCACCAAAAAGACTGAGTGGGTGTGATGTTGTGATGAAGCTGCCAATTACCAGTTGCCCATAGCTGCAGCCTTCTGAATTATCCGAATAGTTTCTATGGGCAGGACGCTCAGATTGACACAAAATTAGATGCAGGCTCATTGTTCTATTTGCTCAGTCATTTTGAATGTGAGGGCCACACAGTACACGTGTTCACTCAACAGCATCTAACTCCCCACCACTGACTGGTACAGTGAAGTCATCATTGTTCATGCATACATATTCTAGTCCACGCTCCTTGCTGTTAGGCTCCATCGATGTCACGCAAACCATTCTCATTATACCACCAATGGCTGGACTTTTTCCGGACAGGCTATAAAAAATCTAGGATGCTTTTATAGAATAAGCTCCATTTATGCTTTGTTGACAGGCTGGGCCAAAAGGAAAAGCTCGTTTTTGTTGTGGAAGAAGGTGAGCAGGCAATTCCTTTCTGCTCTCAAGGCTGAACCGCACTTCTCATAAGCTATCATTCACTTTTCCTCCCTTATTGCTTTTCAGTGTCCACATGCCATCCTATTATTAATAACAACCTGTATGAACTCAATTTTCAAGCGCAGATAAAAGAGTGACAATGGCACAGCCTAGTGGATAAGAATGAAGGATGCAGAGCTAGAGGCTGGTTAAGATCTTGCTCTACCCTTCACTGGCTATGTGACCTTGGGGATATTAATTTCCTTCTCTAAGCTTCAGGTTTATCATCTAGAAAATAATGGGAAGTAATTGTAACTACACCACAGAGTTTATGTGAACATTAAATGAGATAATGCACATAAAGCACTTAGTATAGAGTGTGGAAACAGTAATTCTCCACAAAGGGTAAACATTGTAGTTGGAAGTCTGGTATATCGGAAGGAGATGAACCTTTCTTGATTTGAGCCCTAGTGACATTATTGTCTTCATTTTTCACATCTATTAAGTTGGAATGGTAAAATTCACGCCTTAGGATTGTCATGTGAACCATTTAGTCTGACACCTAAAAAATCATAGAACTCATAGGGTTAGGAATGGAAAGGATAAGACATGCTTAAATATTTTTCTTTTGCTATAACTTAATAATTTAATTTGCCTTATTCTTTCAAAAATATAATTAATTTTATTTTGTGGTAACCCTGGAATTAAAATCTGCCCAGCAAAATTGTTTCTCAATGTTCAATAGCTAAATTCGAAAATTGTTCTTTGGATTATGAGAGCGCTGAGAATTACAATTTAGGCACTGGCTAAAGAAATTTAACGGACTTCCACTGGGGACACCGGCAGTTGATGAAACCATCTACATGGGTTCTTCTCAACTGAGGTGGCTGTTTAATTGATTCCAAAATCAATTTTCAATTAGTGGTGGTTTGGCATTTCATATAGGCTATTAAAATGGTGAGGAACAGTAAAAAGAAAAGCACATGGCTTAGCAATTGCTTTTACCCATTGTGCTTTTGTACAATGGAAGCTAAAAATTAGAGACACTGTGGCTCTTTTATTAAAAATTATTTTTATCTAATTTATTGGGATGACAACGATCAATGAAAATTACATAGGTTTCAAGTTTATAATTCTATAATATATCATCTGCACACTGCATTGTGTGTCCACCACCCAAAGTCTAATGTCCTTTTGCCGTTTATCCCTATTCACCCTTTCTACCCGTGAGACCCTCTGATTCTTAAAATGATGCAATACATTGAAAAATCACAAAGGACTGTGGTAGATTCTCTCATCACAGGTCATATGGATATCAATTTCCAGCCCTTATAGTTATTGATTCTTATGTTCATTACCTTACATTCCTCAGCATTTGAATCCACAACCTCCTGTTTTTACCCCAAACACCTGGAGAAAAAAGAGGGAATAAGATTAGAATAAGAAATCAACAACAACAAAAACAATACTAGGTTTGCAAGATATAATAGGATTGGCTTGTCTTGCAGAATTTCCTTCCTGCTCTGAGCCTACGTATCACAACATACATGTCCCCAAACATCTCTAAAGCAGAATAAATGACCACCTCTATTCTGAAAGAAGAGCTACCCTTGTCCACGCACCAGATTGTTTTCAATGCTCAAAATTCTGCAAGCCTCCCCACAGAGCTGTCATTTGTGTGCTAGGTCTGAATCAAACAGATGTCCTTCAGACCAGAGGGAGCACCTGGGGTTTGGGGGAGCCGCATGGCAACAGTCTGTGCAGCCCAGACTATCAAAACTGTTCCTCATGAAATCTTTATTCATATGTAGATAGGCTCAGTCCTGAATGGCTGGTGAAAAGTACAGGAAAAAAGGAAAAAAAAAAAAAAACAGAGAAAACAAAACTTTACTAATACAAATGCCTATCTATCTATGTAGTATATATTTTTTAGTGGAGGAATTGTAGGAAATTGCTTCTTATATTCTTTTGAATCTGGTCTTTTTAGTCTTTTTTTTCTTTCTGTGCAGCAAGGCAGGTAAAATTGGTTTTTTTGTTTTTTGTTTTTGTTTTTAAAGATGTTTTTATTTCATTATTTTTAGAAAGAGGGGAAGGGAGAGAGGCAGAGAGGGAGAGAGACATCAATGTATGGTTGCTTCTCACCCGCTTCCAGCCACAGACCTGACTGGACACCTGGTTTGCAACCTGGTTATGTGCCCTGGCTGGGGAATCAAACCTGGGACCTTTGGGTTCGCAGGCCGGCGCCTTAACCACTGTGTTACCAGCCAAGGGCCAGCAGGTAAAATTGTATTTGGGCTAAGCAAAATTCTATCTCATAAAACATTTGGGGTCCTTTTATAGGAAAATGAGCAGCCAGAAGGGAAACAAAGTCAGGGCCCTCATTATTACAGTCTAATAAAGAACTTCATACAGGAGGCTAGAAGCAGAGGGAGACATGTCTCACCTGCTGACCCAGTCATCCTGAGCCTGGTCCTGTAAGGCTGCCAGGCATTCTGAACAGCACAATAAACTGTGTAGGGCAGGATGGGGGAGCCCTTGAAAGTCTGTGTGTATCATCTCCCCACTAGCTGGGAAAAGGAAAACCTGGAGACTGTACTTTTCATCCCAAGGCCAGAAAGGCAGGAGAGGGTCCGCAGTGCCCAGGGAAGAAGCCCATGAAAACCTCTTTTATTAGCTGCCTGCTTCCCATCATGCATGCACAATGAACAAATGGAGATAGGAGTAAGATAAGGATTTGGACTAACACACCCCCACACATGCCTGCGTTTAGGTAATCAACGTCACCCCCACCCCAGGAATAGCTGGCATCACCTTCATCCACCAATCAAAGTGTAACTTCTTCTCCCCCACCCTACCAACTATATATATATAGGTTCTCAGAACAAAGGACTCTCTCTTAGCTCTCTTAGGTCCATTAGAGCTCTTAGCACTTGGTGTCCTTGGCTGTCTTGGTCCTTTTGCCACATGGGGAGACCCCTGGCCTTCCTGCCTCTGGCCACCTTAGGGCAAGTGTGCCACCTCAGCCTTTGGCCACCCTGTTTTTGCTCTCCCATTCATTAATAAACTTTACGTATGTGCTAAAAGCTTCACTGATCTGCAATTCTTTACTGGATTAGTGAGAAGAACCAGGGTTTCTCCAGTAGCACAGGTACAAGCTTAAGTTAACAAACACAATAACTTTTTTGAAAGGATAGTTCATTCTTAGTCCCTAAGAAAGCCCTATATAGCATCTGGCACTTAGAAGGTGCTAATTGTTGTCAATGAATGAATAAATAAGTGGACCTAGGAATGGGATTCTTTTTAAAAATGTACTCATCTACAGTTGGACACTTGGCTAATTCCTAATCTTAGCTATTCACAATGGAATAATGCTCAGCCACTAAAAAGAAGGCACTTCAATCTTTTGTGACAGCATTGGATGGACTTGGAGGGTATTATGCTAAATGAAATAAGTTAGCTAGAGAAAGATAAACACCATATGATTTCACTTAATATGTGGAATCGAATGAACAAAATAGCGAACAAAATAACTATCAAAAATAGAAACAGACTCACACACTGTCAGAGGGGATAAGGTAGGAGGCTTGGGTGAAAAAGGTAAAAGGATGAAGCAAAACAAAAACACTAACAAAAAACAAACCCAAAACCAAAATATCTCATAGACAGATGGCGGTGTGGTCATTACCAGAAAGAAAGAGGCTGGGAAGGCAGGGAAACATAAAGGTGATGAAGAGAGATAATCTGTGGTGATGAATGTGTTAGAGAGTTGTCCACTTGAAGCCTAAATAAAAATGACAGGCAAGTTGGCTGTCATTTTGATGCACATTCTAACTGCAAAAGCAGGGCAGCATGGGCATTCCAGTAAGGCCCTATCAAACAAGCTCATACTCACGAGTATCACAAAGAGAAATGTGCTTCATGGCTTATGGTCAACCAGTGGTTTTTTTATCCTTTTGTGGGTTATGCTGCCCACTGAGAACGTTACATGGGATGTGTAAGACATCATGTGTGTTCTGTTGAAACACTACAGCAAGCCTGTCCCTTCAAGTGTTCATGGTGGATGGCGATCTTCAGAACCAAGCAGAATTAAATACGCACATATGTATTTTTCTTTCCGCCTGACAGGTTTGTCACCATATTTAAAAAATTTAATTTCCCGTCATGAAACTAAATCCATATAAACAGCAAGTTATTGAGTTAAGTAAGAGAAAGTCACTGCAGTGGAAATATCAATCAAAGGTTTCGCCTGGGGCAGTGCCATTATATGCCACTCTAAGATTTGTACAGCAAACATATTTAGAAATGCCTAATCTAAACCACTAATGTAATGGCTAATTGAGAAGCCTCTCAGGAGATACATTGAACTGTGAAGGGAAATCACAGTCCTATGTTAACACTATATACAAATGGCTTTAAAGTCGTCAGATTCCCTCTGCACAGGGCACAAGAGAAAAATAGTCTCACACATTTACATTCACATGTAGACTATGCAGCTGGGCCACAAGAGCTTCCTGCATCATTGTCAAAAATAATGCAGAATTATATCTGGTTTCAGGCTTTCTGAAAAAATGCCATTAACATGAGACCTACCACAATAAAACATAATGGAAAGCCTGGTGCTTTCAACATATAAATTTTAATCTTCACAAAACTGCAAATGGAGAACCAGTCTGCTCACGCCTTTTCAGAGGAGAAAAGTGGGGTTCGGGAAGTCCGACTGGCCAGCCTGCTGGGGCCCAGTTGCTCATCAGCACAGCCAACAGTCAGGCACTGATGCAGCTATTCTAGATTCTTCCCTGAATTCTTTTTCCCTAGGCTATACAAACCTGGACAGCGGGAAGAAATTACAGTCTTCCCTTTGGGGAGACAGAAGGATTATTTATACTATTTGGATTCCAATTGTAAAAGTGTTGCACCACTTTTGAATAAGAACCCAGAGACTTAATAGAGGAATTCCCCAAATGAGTCTTTCTGCCCAACAGCTACTTTCAATGCTCTCATTCTGTTTACTTAGGGAAGGCATTTTTCAGTATATCTGCTGACTGCTCTTTCTGAGAGAAGACACTTAACAAGGAAATAACAGCCCCCTGGGTGAAAAATCATAAAATGAAATGCCCCAAGGCATGTACATTTTATTACATTAAATTAAAAACACATCATCCGCTATCATCCAACCAGTAAACAAAGAATAAGCAAGTGAAAAGAATGCTAAGCAAATCTTTTTATTAGGAAAATAGCTTTTATTGTTTCTATAGTGTGCATAAAATTAATAAATGTTCATTATATAAATTTGCATAACAAAGAAAAAACCATACAAGTGCATGAAACTCACCTAAAACATTTGCTAGAAATAAGCATTGTATGAACTTTTCACTTGTCTTCAAATAATTTTCCAAAAAGGCATTTTAGTTGCCTTTTTATATATTAAAACATGGTTTTCTCTCTTCCTTAAAATCTTAAAATGTCTTCTTTACTCTGACACACATACACACATGACCATACAAATATCCAGACAAGTGGGAAAATATTGCAGTGTTAGTGTCCACATTATTAGTTATCCAGGATGTTCTCTTACTTTCCTTTTGATGTGTGTAAATCTGCAGTGATGTCACCTTTCTTGTCCCTATCATTGATAACTTGTGTTTTTCTTTTCTGTTCAGTGTCTTTGGGGTTTCATCAATTTAATTGATTTTTTCCCCAAAGATTAACTTTGGCTTGAAAAGCAAGCACTAGAAAAAATATTAATGGGTTAATAGCATATATGTAATGTAGTGCTCAGAAAGAACTGGCTGCATCATATACAAAATAACACAAGCCTGTAAAAATTAGTCTGGCTTGTTTTTAAAACAAATAATTGATTAACAGTGTTAAGATAGTTAAAAAAGAGTGTATAATGTTTTTGTTTGTTAATTTTTGAAGCAACTACATTAAGTAAAGTCATGGGAGAAGAGTTTGGGATAAGACTATTTGAAGGGTTCAGAAGAAGAACTTTTGAACTACAAGGCTACTATTTATTTAGCCTTGTGTGGATCATTCATTTGTAGTAATATTTCAAACGACATTCATAGACTGCTTAGCTATCTCTACTCTTGAAAAAAATATCATTAAGCCCTGTCTGGTGGCACAGTGGATAAGGTGCTATCCTGCAAACCCAAAGGGCCCTGGTTAAATTCCCAGCCAGGGCACATAACTGGCTTGCAAGCCAGGTCTCCAGCCAGGTTCTTAGTTGGAGGCAGGTGAAAGGCAACCATACATTGATGTTTCTCTTCCTGTCTTTCTCCCTCCCTGTACTTGTCTCTGAAAATAATGAATAAAATCTTTTTTAAAAAATCATTAAATCCATGTTATCTCCCATAATCATGAAAGAGAGATTTTATGAACGTTTGGAATATATTTTTCTTGAAAAAAATATAAAGAAAATGTCAGAATATTGTTAACATGTAAATTAGATAACTCTTTTGAAATAAACATGTTGGCATATGTGATTCAAACCAGTATTAATACTTTGATCTGGCAATTCTCAGCCTGGGAATCTTTACTAATGAAATAAATTGAAATGAAGAAAAATCTTTATGCCAGAATATGTTTGTTTTAGCAGTATTGTTTTTTAATTGTGAAAATTCAATGACAACTCTTTGACAATTATGGCAATATTTAAATTTGGCTCATTCATTTACTTGAGAATACTCTAATCAATGAAATGTTTACAAAGACCATATAATAACTGAAAATGCTTACAAATTAATGTTATGAAGGATTATAACATTAATTATAATTCTTAGTAACCAAATGCAGATACAGATGAATAGCAAGGTACCTTGTTGAAGAAGTTGGGATGGTAGAAAACCAAATGGTGTTATGAAGAGAAATAGATTGGTCAGCATGTGATACCTGTGACTCGTTATGTTATATTTAATTTACTTAAGTAAGGTGCCTGATATCTCTTTCCCTCAATTTCCTCAACTTTGTACAATGAGGGCTTATATCATAAGAGTACTTGTTTCATTAAACAAGTTAATGCATTTGAAGCATTTAGAACAGTGCTTGGATCAACTCTAAAGAGTGTTTATTATGACCTATAACTTGGATGACAGATAATGTATATGTCTGTAGTGTATTTTCTATAGTTTTAACTAGTAATATTTTATAATGGAATCTTAAAAAGCAACTGGCAGAGACTCACTTATCAACATTTTTTGCTGTTTGTTTTCTATTTTCAAATCAATGCATGTAAGGAAAAAGCTAGAAAATTTTGTTTGCCAAATTTAACTCCAATGGCAAGAGGATTATACAAATTTTATGCCCAACTTGAGAGAATTGGTGACTGACTCCTTTTTCTGTGTGTGCTGTGCTTATCTCCCCATCGGCAAAACAGAATCAAACTCTTATAGGCTGCCTTATGTCAATTATTGATTTTCCTGATTGATAAATATCAAAACAATATTGAAAGTAAGCCAGGAAATCAACTTTAAATTTCTTGGGTTCAGTACGTTTTGTCACAACAAGTTTTAACCCATTTACTAACTCTAAGAATCAAGTTTGCTTATAGAGTGAAATGCACTATGATCCAAAAATGTCTCTTCCCCAAATCTTAAAACAAGATGCATATTTTTAATGAATTGCTCAGCAGATTATGACATTTAGATAGTCATACTTGGACAGCTTATGTGTAGTAGATAAAATAAATTCTTTTAAAATCCTGAGAATATGGTACCCATTTAATGAGAATGAACTTTTACTGTTTCATCAGTTCTCTTCTAAAATTTCAGCTGTAACCATTACTTGAGAGTCCTTCTTGACAACCAATGACCATGTTCATGTAAAAATTCTCAACATGTGTTTTCTTCCATTTAAGCACTTCTAATATCTTACATATGAACTTAGTGGTCGAGTATGAATAATCAAAATTCTACAATCGTGTTTGTTTCTAACAACCTATCCTTTCAATGATTTGGAGTCTGCTACCTGTGTGTGTGGTGTGTGTGTGTGTGTGTGTGTGTGTATGCAGTTCGTTAGCTTTGTGTTACTTTTTACCTACTGTTCAGAAAACTCTTAGTAGCAAGAAACCTAATATGTGCCTGATGAAAATTCTGTAGGAAATCACTTATCTTGCAACTAAAATTGAAGTATAGCCCTTAGTGTTATATTGTTTACTTATTCATAAAGGACGGTAGTAAATAAAGACCTCCCTTCCCCCACGACAAAAGACGTGCCTTGCTTATCTCTAGCCTGGTCAGAGCCACTGGCAGGAAACTATGCAATGAATTATGTTTTCCATTGAGAGGAGCAGCAGCTGGGAACTATCCTGACCCACACAATTCAGAGTGAAACTCCCATCATCGCCCCTCTCCTCAGAAATCTGTCTACAGTGCCCCTAACTCAGCACAGGCCAGGCTGCCAGGCAAACCTGCCCTCTGGCAGGCTGCGTTGTCCGAGTGCCAGGATTTGTCAAGAAGTGGCAGCGGAGGGTCTTCATTTGAGGGGGAGGTGGCCACAAGGCCATTAGCCCTGGACACAGCTACGCCACAGCCCGCGTGCCCATAGGCTTGGAACTTCAGATATGGCCATGTATCCCCACCACCTGTATTCCTCGTCACTATGCCTGTCCTCGGAGCGATTGTCAATCAGAAGAGAGGGATTCTGAATTTCCTCTTTATTCTTCTGTCTGAAGCATCCATTCTATACAGGCTAAGAAATCCATTGCTGTTTTTTACCACTGGCTTTATACGAGAGCCTGTACTGCCATTTTTGTTATTGTACTTTTCTCGTGGATATTTTTCTCAGCAATCTTGGGGGACTGTCCCATCATGGATCACCACTGTCTTCTTTGTTGGAAGGTGACAAGGCTCTCTGGGAAACACAGGAAATGTGAGACATTAACTGTCTCCTCTGAGCCATGGACACAGATAAATAAGTCTTAGATAATAATTAGAATAAGAGGGAGCTCAGTGTTAGAAAGAACAGAAATGGAGAAGAATGATTCTGTGTGTTTAGTTCAGGTTGGGGACAAAGGAAGAAGCCAAGGAAATACGTGGCCGGGTCTACAGCTGTGCTCCTAAGTCAGTGATGGAGAAAAAGCTGAGCTGCATGAGTGTGGGAGGAAACCGAAGGAAGAGATAGGTAGGTTGAAGCCGCTGACGGAGTCAAAGTAAAGCAACCTGCCAGAATAACCTGATGCATCATGGAGGGTTTATCATCGGTACCAATTACTAAGGTTGTGAGGCAAAGTGTGTATGAGTGGAAATACCACTGAGGTGCATGCAGGACCATTCCTAGCACTCCATAGTGCTGACCCAGCAAAATATCTGTAAGTCTTTCTAAAATCACATACAAAAATTCCAGTTTAGTCAATGTATTCATGAGGAAAGTGGCAGTTTGAATACGGTGCAATTGTGTACCATTCATAGTAGTGGTTTCAAAGACTTATGAAGACATACTATTACTTTAAAAAATTTTGAGCAGGTATTTCTAAAGGAAATATGTATGTATTTATAGGTTAGGTATATGTGCTATTAAAATATTAGGTCTATTCTAAAATATACAAATTGTCCAGGTTAAAGGATGAAACATATCTAAATATTTGTGTGTATATTCCAGTTTTTCATAAAAACATTTGTATCATCACTTGTTTTCACACTGAAGGCCACTGAGTCCATTTTTCCTTGATTTCAATTGAAATCACTTTCAAACCCATTATCTCTGATGTCCACCGGAGTTGGTAAGGCCATTAATATTATTTCTCTGTTACAGAGGAGACAAGAGGGATGCAGGCAGCTTCAAAGTGATTTATCCTAGTTTCTAGAAATAGATTTAGTTTGCCCACTCAGATTAGCACTCGGAATTTATAGATTCCATGATAGAAGTCAGTGGGCCATATCTGCAGTTTCCACAGGACATCTCACTGTTTGCTCTTTCATTTGTACCTCCTTTCTCTCTTGTTTCTGAGAAGCGCTCACTCAACAATTAGCTCTAGATTGAAGGCACCTGCTAATTGTCCCCCGCTGTTCAACCCGACTCCAGCTCTCTGCCTTCCTCTGCTTTCCCACTCCCACACTCTCTCAAAGGTGTTACTTTTTGCCCCCAATGAAAACAGGTAAATTGGACACCTCTCCTGTACCTTATTATGCAGAAAAGGACATTCACAAAACATACTGGTCTAGAATTTTAATTTCATGGTTAGTGCATTTTGGGGTAGTTATTTGGGGATATGTCCCCAAATGTGTTGTTTCTAGTCACTGCCCCCCAAAACTAATCAGTCCACTGCTGTTTTTTTTTCAAAGCTTTTCTTGTCTTATTTTATTTTATTTTTCTTTCTTTAAAAAAATATTTTATTGATTGTGCTATTTGTTCCAGTGTACCCCCTTTGACCCTCCACTATGCAGCACCCCCTATTCCTGTCAGCAATCCCCCCACCTTTGTTCATGTTCATGGATCACAAGTATAAGTTCTTTGGCTACTCCGTTTCCTATACTGATGGCTATTTTGTGGCTACCCATTTATACTTCTTAATCCTCTCCCCTCTGCATCCATTTTCCCCATACCACCCTCCTATCTGGCAGCCATCAAAACACTGTGTGTAATAAGGTGTCGGCCTGTGAACCCAAAGGTTGCTGGTTTGATTCCCCAGCCAGGGCACATAACCAGGTTGCAAGCCAGGTCTCCACCCAGGCCCATGGCTGGAGGCAAGTGAAACACAACCACACATTGAGGTCTCTCCCCCTCTCTGCTTCTATCCTGTCCCCTCTCTCTAAAAGATAATAAATAAAATCTTTAATAAAAACCAAAACCAAACAAACAAACAAACAAAAAAAACGCTGTCTGTATTCATGATTCTATCCCTGTTCTTGTTTGCTTAGTTTGTTTTTTAGATTCAATTGTTGATAGGTATGTGTTTATTACCATTTTATTGTTCATAGTTTTGATATTCTTTTTCTTAAATAATTCCTTTTAACATTTCACATAATAATGGTTTTCTGATGATGAACTCCTTTAGTTTTTTCTTGTCTGGAAAGCTCTTTATCTGCTCTTTGACTCTAATTGATGGCTTTGCTGGGTACACTTTTTCTTTCTCTGATGCAAGATTTCAGTGTGAACTGTTTTTTCTTCTTGCATATTACTACCACACTTTGAGGTACTGCAGAGCAAATTACTAGTTCACAGCTGAGTTTTTATTTTGCTGTAAAACACTCAGTTGGAGCTTCAGAAAGCTTTAATCCTCATCTGACTGGCCTTTAAAAAATGCCACCATTTATTTATATTTTACATGCCGGAAATTACTACAGTGGATTGTCTTTGTTTCCTCATTCACAACAACCTTATGGGATTCTCATGAATGTGTACACTTCAAAACTATGAACATTGAGACTAATAGCATTTCCTGACTTGCCCAATGTCAGAGGAAGGTAGCAGGGAGGAGATGGGGGTTAGTTTGATATTCAGAACCAGATCAGGCTGACTCAGTTGCTCATTATTTTCATCCTTTGCCATAGTGACTCTAGGCAGAATGTTTTCATTGTTTTTCTTACTTTATATTCTACTCTTTCTTTCTTTAAAAAATATTTTATTGATTGTGCTGTTTGTTCCAATTTCTCCCCTTTGACCCTGGGCATGGGTCAAGTATAATCCTAATGAAATAATCCCGGAAATATTAAATAAGAGCAGACTGGTATAATCTAGACTTAGATATTAGTCTATTTGGGTATCCTATCCTCTTGGATTATGATATTCAACTGGTATTCTAGAACTGGGAAGTATTCCAGAAAACATCTCTTTAAATTAGGTGCTACTGTATATTGCGAACACACACACACACACACACTCAAAATAACGGAATGTGTTCAAAAGTAGAAATGACCATGTTTATTGGTCACAAAGTATTTACAAATTTGTAGAGAAATTTGTAAATTTCTCACTCAGCTATTTGAAGTCATTGGGGAATAGTGCCTTTTTCTTAATTGACATCTTGTCAACTATTTTCAGACTTAGTGAGAAATGGATTGTTTAAACTACGGACAATGCTGGGGTCACAATGATTAGATTTGGTTCCTATGCTCAAGGAATCTATTGCATTTTAACTTTTACTTTCTTAATTAAATGCAGTGTAGTACTATGCTCCCCTTATAACTGATAATGTTATCTTTAGCTTACCATCTTGTTTCAACTTGGACACCCAGTTATCAGTCTATGAGGGGATTCTCCACGTGCCGCATTTGACATATATTTTGTTTCTCAATTTTGTTTGTCCTCAATGGCCTCATGGCAGTGGAAAATTTGTTTGCCTCTTTGTGTTCTTCACAATGGTTGGCACAGGGCTATACATGAAGTAGGCAGTTATCAAATATCCATTGAGCTGCTGAATTGAAGTCTAGTAGTATTTTTGGAAAGCTGAGTGGACAGAGTTTTCAGAGCATACTGCCAATAACTACTTATGAGATCTTACAGGCTGCGTTTCATTTATAAAATTCATGTGTTAACAGGAATGCTCTGAAAGAATGTATCTAGCTAGACTGACCATATAATGTATTACTCAGACTGGGGCATTTTTAAAAGTAGAAGTGGATGCCTGTAGAAATTATACAAAACTCACAGGCCCCATATCAGAAGTACTGCCATAGATAATCTAGGCATCTGGTCACACTTCTAGCTCATAGATGCTGAGATTTTGTAATTTGAAATTTTATTCATTTTTAGTTTGCAATCTTAGCAATTAACAGTGTAGAATCTGCCTTTCTCTGTCTGGCTTACTTCACTTAGCATAATGTTCTCAAATACTATATGATCTTAGTCATATGTGAAATCTAAAAGTAAAAGTCAAACTCATAAAAGACTGAGAGTAGAATGGTGGTTATCAGGTTGCTGGCAGTGGGGAGATGGTTAAATGGTACAAACATCTTTCAGTTGTAAGATGGGTAAGTTATGGGGATCTAATACATAGGATGGGAGTTATAAGTGGTTATAATTAATAATATTGTACCATATGGTTGAAATTTGCTAAGAGGGTAAACCTTAAACATTCTCACTACACACACATACACACACAGAGTCAAATGGTAACTATGTGAGGTGATGGATGTGTTAACTTAATTGTAATAATTTGACAATGTATGTATATATCCACTCATCATGCCATGCACTTGAAATATTTACAATTTTATTTATTTTCCATTTATGAGAAAGATTAGTAACATTGTATTGTTTCACAGGGTTATAAAGAATGCAATAAAATTTGATATATAGAAAGACCTGCCATGGTGCCTGGCACATAATAACCAAAGTGAATAAGAGCTATTACTATTGCTATTATTATTATTATAATTACTACTATAATAATTAAAATTATTTTTCTTTGGACAACCCATGTCATTTGGTCTTTGCACTTTATTATTGACTAAACAAATTACCTAATTTGATCCACATGTCACACATTTATATATTGACTTGAGAAAGTACAACCTTTTGAACAAATGTAGTTCATCCGATGACATTTTGTTCAACTTCTCATTATCTATCTAAATCATACAGGGAAGTGCTGGCTTCAGGTGACCACTGTTTTTACAGTCAACTTTGAAAGTTTTTTTTCCTTTTGAAGCATAATTCTTCCTGCATTTGTTTCCACATTCCTCTGTAAGACAACTCCACCAGTCCACCTATGGAGGCTAATTGTCTGGGTTAAAGTAGTTACAAAAAAATATAATTTAGATAATCAAAAAAGAGCCAAGACTAGGGAAATGACTAACGTGTAAAATGCCTGATATCAAAAAGCTAACTTCTGGGAACAAGCCTGCATGTGAAAGAGCCTTCAAAGAAAATTTTATAACAAGATCTTGTGAAAGAAGGATCCTCCCAGACACTGATTGTGCAAATTGCTGTATATTTCTTGTCAAATTTTCTAGTGCATTAACTTTATTCTTTACTATTACTCTAAGAATGCTGAGCTCCTGAGTGTTGGTGCTATCAATCTTCAAACACAGAAGGAATATCAGGTAATAAATACTTAACAACAGTATAAATTATGTACAGTAGAATAAGTGAGTATTCCAGGGAAGAACATAGACTAATGGGCCTTCTTACAAAATGCTGTAAACATACTGAATCTTTAAAGTAGGGCTGCATCACCTGAAAGAAACAATCCTTACCACATCATCATCTTATATTTTGGGAAAGAGTTTTCAAAAGCCAATGAGTGGTACATGTGAACATTTGCTAATTAAAAAATTGTTTACTATAATCAACATGTTCTTAGGTATATAACCCATAGTATATACTCTTTAATCAGAATTTGGTTTGTAAATTGTAAATCATTTTGGATAAACTCCATAAGAATATTAATGAGAGTTTATGCCTTCCTTTTTGAAATATTTTTACTGAGTTTTACTATACTATAATTCATTTATCTTTTAATACTTAGGACTAATTTACTGAACAAAGATTATGATTTCCTAGAACTGTTATTTTCAGTGATTTGTTTTAATAACCAAAACCACATGTTGATAAAATTATAGTTTAATAGTGGATTTCAAAGGAAGTAATACTATAGTGTCCAGCTATGTCTATTAAAAATTAGTTCATGTTTTTTCTGTATTTACTTTTCTAAAGATTTTATTTATTATTTTTAGAGAGAGGGGAAGGGAGGGAGGCAGAGAGGGAGAGAAACATCAATGTATGTTTCACCCGCCTCCAGCTATAGATCTGGCTGGAGACCTGGCTTGCAACCTGGTTATGTGCCTTGGCTGGGAATCGAACTGTGACCTTTGGGTTCACAGACTGGCACCCATCCACTGAGCCATCAGCCAGGGCTATATTTACTTCTGATATCTGACAAATAAACTCTAAACAAACACCAAGCACTTCTGTTCAGTGTCCTAATATGGAAGAAGTCCCACTGAGTACTTCAAAACCACTTAATCATGACAGTTTCTTAGGCAGGTCATGCACAAAAGCCAGAAAGAAATAGGCATGGAAAAGACAAGAAACTAAAAACCAAAATGACATACTGTCTTTAAATTGAAGCACTCCTACCCCTTCCATAATTCATTTTAAATGGTCATGACATAACTTGCTTTTGAAGAAAATTTATTCGAGAAACTTGCTGCATGCATTGATCTTATTTTATGGATGATTATTCAACTTCCCCTTAACTATGGACACTTAAAGGGAGGCAATCGTGAGCAACTGAAGTAATAGCCTAGATAGAGACCATGCTGTCAGTTTCTCTGCCATCTCTTGCCTACACACGAACAATCTCAGCCTGGCTAGATGAAATCTCAAAAGTCCCATTACCAAGCAGATTGGTAGATTATTTAGCCTAAGTGAACACGCAGAGCAAACTTTGGTTACCAGCTCCTGTTGTGTGTGAGTTCGTTTCCATTAGCCACTTTATTCAAGTTTACGTCTATATCCAATTTTGACCCAGTACTTGATAAAAGACTCATCGTATATGAATATTGTCATATGGCGCCTTAAGCAAGGAGACCAATTGAAGAGTGGACTGAAAGTGGTAACTAGGTTTGTTAGCTAGCTGGGTGGGTGGGGTGGGGGGTGGTGAGTAGGGGGCAGGGAAATGGCGATTTCAAATCCAAGTAACAGTTACTGGAGGTCACTCTGGAGTCTACTATCCACTGGGACTTGTATGACCCTCTCTTGGTTGTTGAGACCAGCTGGCATTTGCAAGTTGTCCACCTCAGCCGCAGGGCTTTTATCCTGGCTGCACTGCACCTGCCTGTCAAGTTTCAGCTGCATATGTCTGGGTTCAAGACCTCATTGGAGTGGGGACTTCCCACCCTGTGCAGACAATTCATCTTACAAATACATGTTGGGACTTAGCCAGCTGATGCCCAAGGGCCAAATGCAGCGTGTAGCCTGTTCTATAAATACCATGTACTGAAGCAAAGCTGTGCCCATTGGCTGAGGTGATGGTTTCTCTCACTCTGCAGCACTGGGGTTGAGTAGTTGACTGCATGTCCTATGAAATATTGCCTCCCTAAAACTTGACAAAAACATTTGCTTACTCTTGATATGTACTCACCAAATTGTAGATTATTAGGGATGAGAAGAATTTAAGCAGTTATGCTACCATACAACCACATCTGGCCAAAGAGAAAACTGGGGCTCAGGAAGATGCTAATTTGCTCAAAATCACAAAATGCGGCCCAAAACTTATCAGGGACCATAACATGTACTAGGAGCCAGTACCCACTACTTGATCCACTAGTCTTTGTACACTAACTTAGGGAGTACAGAGGATGCCAGTTTTCTCACTAACTAAAGGGGATTTTGTTAGTGGTTTTGACACATAAAACGTTTTGGAGCCCCTGGCTGGTAGCACAATGGATAAGGCGCCGACCTGCGGACCCAAAGGTCGCAGGTTCAATTCCCCAGCCAGGGCAACATAACAAGGTTGCAAACCAGGTCTCCAGTCAGGTCTGTGGCTGGAGGCAGGTGAAAAGCAACCATACATTGATGTCTGTCTCCCTCTCTGCCTCTCTCCCTTCCTCTCTTTCTAAAAAATAATGAAATAAAATCTTAAAAAAATATATTAAAAAAAAAAACCTTTTGGAGACAAATGTTCTTACAAAGTATTAACACTCAGCATAGCAATGGAACGGTTAAGATTTAAGTTACAGTAATTATCTCAAATCTTCTTAAACTTTTCCCTCTTTTCTAAATAGGCACTCCCTTTACCTTTGTTCTACGTCGTAGATATATTTTATCCTACATTTTCAAATATATACTTTTTGGGAAAATGTTGTGAGGCATATATTAGAAGGTATATTATTTGCCAGTGTAGATCAAATAATAAAGGATGGTTTCTTAGAAATTTAGAAACTGTGAATGCCTTTTTTTCTGCCACCCTCAGAAATATTTAAATGAAAATTCCCTTTAAATTACTGTTGGAAGGAACTGCCAGTGTCTTGTGATTTAATAGCTTACAGTTTCGCCTTTTCAAATGGGCATGCTTATCATTTTTAACTTCCAGCATTTCAGTAGTTCCTTTGTAAAACATTTTAATAATTATCATTGATTTATCCAGCTGTTATATTCATAGCTGCAATATATTTATGGATTTAAAGATATTGTATACTCTTAGATTAATCTCCAGAGTGAGTTAGATATATATTAGAAGCTGATTAAACAGATGGAGAAAAAGTTGCAGAGGTTGCTTAATTTAACTTTTAATGGTCAAAACAGCAAACACAACATCACTGGAGTGAGAATTATGAGTCTTTGGTCAGAATTTACACCCCTTAGTTCTACCTTTTGTAAAATGCAAGGAATACGTGGTGTTCATATGTCTTTAAATGGTTCTTTACATTTGATCATCTCGTAAAAGTACAAAAATTTTCAGTAGGTGATAATAAGCATCTGCACATTAATAGAATTAGTGAAAAGGAAAATGTATGCCTGTGTTGATTTTATAACTCATAATTTCAACATGTATTAACTAATCTTGTTATTTAAATGTTTTACTAATTTAACTACTTTCCACATATAATATATGTACAGAGCAATTGTACACACACACTAACATGTGCAGTTTAATGATTTATTACAAATTCTACAACCACATAGGTCAAGAAATAGAAACTTTCTAGGACCCAGGAGCCACCTCGTACCTTTTTGTCACTAAATCCTTCCTTTCCTTTAAAGGCAGCCCCAGGCCTGATCTATATGGAAATCATTTTCTTGCATTTGTTTTGGTTTTACCACACGACCACAGGTCACTGCACATACATGTTTTCTAAATTTTACATAAATGAAACCATGCAGCAATCTTTTGTGTCTGGCCTCTGTTACTTATGTTTGTGAAATTCATGCACGTTGTTCATCTGTGTGGCAATCTTGCATTTAGTTATATGAACATAATGCAATTTATATACATTCTACTGTGCAAAACTGGGCAGGTTTTTTCCAGTTTATGGGTATGATGAATGATGATCCTCTGAACATTTTGGTCCAATTTTTGTGCACATAGGTGTGTTTTTATATTAGGTAGATATCGAATAATGGGAAGTATTTTGTCTGTGAGGACGATATGAGTTTATTCAATATTGGTAGATAATAAAAATGATTTTCTAAAGCAACTGTATGAATTTACACTCCTTCCATAATTGCAAGGGATTATCATTAGTCCACATCATCACCAGTACCTGCTATTGTTTTCTTATTTTCAGTCATTCGGATGTGTGTGATGTGGTATCTCATTGTGCTTTTAATTTCCAATTCTCTCTTTTCCAGGGGAGATCGAACACTGCCGTTTATTGGACATTCCTGTACCTCTTTAGTATTCAAATAGTTAGTGTGTTTTACTGTGAGGTTGTTTTTCATTGCAGGAGGTCTTTTTATATTCTGGAAACAATTCACATATTTGCCATCACTCTGTGGATTGCCAGCATGTTTCTTAAGGGCAATTTTTTTTCCCCTGTAAAAAAAAACTTTAAAAGTATCTGGAAATGGTGGGGATAGAGTGTGGCAGATGGTTTGTTTTCACTCCTGAGATTAGCCCTATTGGCAGTGTTTAACTCCTGTGTTTCCACGGGAAGCCTGGGTGGGTTATTATCAAGTTTCTCTGCTCCTTGCTTGTTGGGGGTCACCAACTTTCTCTCCCAAGCACAACATGAACCCCAACATTTCATCTTTGCTCTTCAGCTGCTTAGCAAGTTCTGTCTGCTTGGTTTCATTCCACATATGCATAGGGCATGCTTGGTAACTATCTCCAAGGGAAAATGTTGGGCATTTTTCTTCCCTCCAGGGTCCTGGTTTAGCAGCTCCCAACTCTCCTGTCTGCATCCTCAACTTGGTGAGGTCATTGCAAGCCTTCTGGTGCTGAGTTTGGCTTGGCCTCGATTCCTTCCATTAGGAATCAATAAATGCCCATTTTAGCCCTGTCTCTAAATCCTGGCTCTTTGGTTAATCTTTTAAGTCTTTAACTATTTTTTCTTTGTTTTCAACTTTCAAATCTCTTCTCAGGTGACAAGTCAGGATAATATAGGCTTATCTGTCAAGACCAGAAACCAAACCTTCTCACCTATAATCTAGATATCATTTCTTCCCCCATCCAAGTACTTCATTCACTTGAGTAATCTTTCTTTTTTTAAAATGCTTTTGACTCCTCCCTATTTTATATGTACCTTCTCCTGAGTACTTAGGCAATTGCAGAGAACTTAGGTTTTAGACATATATCCTTCCCTATATCCTCCAATATCAACCACCACCCCTTTGACTCTCTTCTTTCTACTTCCTCATCTTCCATTCAGGCTTCAAATATATTCCCTCTGGTTTGCAATCCCCTCACTCCACTAAATTTATACTCTAGTCAATATTGCCAATTGCCTCCTCAGCACTAACTGAATAGTTTTCTGGTTTATTTTTCTTACCAGGTTTTGGACAGTTAACTACTTTTTCAAAATATTACCATTTTTTGGACCTTGCTCCCCTAACAGTGTTCTCCAACTATTTGTCTTCTCTGGTAGCTTTTGTTGATTGCTTTTGTAAGCCCTAACTTATCTTTCCAGTCTTTCTTTTAACATTTAAGTCTTTATTTCACAAAGAGACAACTTTAGATTCTTGGTCTCATTCATTTTTTGGCATTGTTTTTCTTTTACTAAATTTATTTTAGTGGCATTGCTTAATAAAATTGTATAGGTTTCACAGCCCTGGCTGGTAGCACAATGGATACGGCGCCGGCCTGCAAACCCAAAGGTCACAGGTTCGATTCCCCAGCCAGGGCACATAACCAGGTTGCAAACCAGGTCTCCAGTCAGGTCTGTGGCTGGAGGCATGTGAAACACAACCATACAATGATGTCTCTCTCCCTCTCTGCCTCTCTCCCTTCCCCTCTGTCTAAAAATAATGAAATAAAATCTTTAAAAAAAAATTATATAGGTTTCAAGGGTGCAATTCTATGATAATTCATCTGTATATTGTGTTGTGTGCCCACCAACCAAAGTCAACTCCTCTTTTCATCACAGTATATTTGACCCCTTTACCCAATACTACCTTCTCAACCCTATTCCCTCTGGTAACCACCATACTGTGGTCTGTGTCTATGAGTGCATACGTATCACATCATCTGTAGCCAGTCATCTATTGAAGGACATGTTAGTTGTTTCCCTGTCTTGGCCATCATGAATAATGCTGCAATGAGCAAAGGGATGCGTATATCTTTGTGAATAAATAATTTCAATTTTTTAGTAGATACCCAGAAGAGGAGTTACTTGGTCACAAAGTCTATTCTTAATTTTTTTTGAGAAATTTCTCCCAAGAAAACTTAAAAATAGCCAGGGATATATGAAATGATGTTGAACTTTGTGATGTAGTAGGGAGATGAAAGTCAAAACAATGAGATACCACTTCACACCTGCTAGAGTGGCTATTATCAACAAGACAAGTAATAGCAAGTGTTGGTGAGGTTGTGGGGGAAAAGGAGCCCTTTTCCACTCTTAGTAAAAATGTAAACTGTACAGCCATTTCATTTTTTTTAAATGTCCTTTTATTTTCATATGTTTCATCTATATAAAAGAATATGTTCTTTTGTTTTATCTTTCTCTTTCCTAGAAAGTAGATCTTCTGATTTTTGTGATTATTACCCTTTTTAAAAAAATTATAATTTTTCTATATGTGTGTGTATCCATACCAACACATTGAAAGTTTTGCATGCTTTCAACTTTATATTGATGGCAGCATACTATATACCTTCTTCTTTTTTTCCCCCACTCAATATATAGGGTGGAACAACAGTAGGGTCACAGTTGTCCAAAAGGAAAATAATACAATAATTAATAAATAATAATACAAGAATAAACATTTTTGCATATTCACAATTATACATCTATTAATACTTTTGTCACAACCTGTAATTTGAGATTCATTCATGTTGAATCTGTAATGACTTTCACTATTATGTTCATATTATTATCAAAATTTTATGTATTAATTTTTTATAGATATACACTTGTATTTTCTCCTTTTTTTTTCTTTTGCAAATAATGCTGCTTTGAACATGTTAATAAACGTCACTGGACACACATTTATTTAGAGCCACAATTGTGAAATCCTATGCTTTCAACTTTACAAACAAATTCTAAGTTACATGTTTAAATTGCTTGTATCATTTTTTTCTTTCACCAGCATTATGAGTTATCTCATTGTTCTGCATCCTGACCAATGCTTAGTATTCTCTGAATTTCTAATCTGTGTGACTCTATCATTACTCTTCCCATGTCTTAAATGCTGATATTTTTACTGGTCACTTTGTAAAACAACCCTCATGGCATTCACAGCTGATAAAATCCATTCTCACTGCTATACTTACCACTTCCATTTTTATGGCTTTAAATGCATATTTTCAGCTCAGACTTCCTGCTCTAAGTTGTACATTCATTTCAAATTATTTTCTTGACACACTTTTACTGAGATATTTCACAATCAGTGGAATTCCAGTGTGTCCAAAAGTGAAATCATTTGCCTAGCCAGAACTATTATTTTTCCTCTGACCCTTAACTCAGTAAATCAAACTACCAAGCATCAAGGCTGTGGAGAGCAGGACTGAACTAAGATGGCGTTAGTCCTGTCAACTCAGATGGTGTCAAGGAAAGCCATGTTTAGAGCATGTTGAGTAGAGCAGTGACTCAGAGAGATGATGCAATTCCTGGAGCAGGCGCAGTACAGCGTGACAAACATGTGTTTACTGGGAAGGGAAACGCTTCCCTCTTGGAGCATGCACAGTAGAGTAACATATACCACACATGCCTGTTGATGTTGCACAAAACAGCGCTTATTAATCAGAAGCGGGTGAAACATTGCATTATGCAAGTGTATATAAGCAAAAGACTTGAGAGATGGATGGCTCATCAGAGGGCAGGTCATCTTGGAACATTATGCATGTTCTACCTCCAGAGAAATAGCTCCAATGCGATTCTGTCCCTCTGACTCTGTCTTGCAAGACTCCAGCAGGCTGTCTCTTGGAGCTGGACTTGACCTGGATTCTTGGGACTCAGGTGTGGTATCCCCTAGTTTTCTTATGTGATACCATTACTGATTGTTTCTGAGTATTATTATTATTGATTATTATTGATTGAGATTAAACCCATGCCAATAAAAGCTGAGTGAATAGCTTAGTTACCTGTGTTGACTCACTATTATTCCTTGGTGCTGGCATTACCTGTAGGGCTGGTGGCAATATAAGTGGCATGGTGCTTTTAGTTCCTAAGATCCAGGTCAGGTGACTGGAGTGGGGGCCAAGGCAGATTTATAGGAAAGACTATATTGCAACACATTCGCTCATGACAAAGACAATCAATTCAAAATTCTGGAGGTCACCTTGAATCCCTCCTCTCCTTGACCAGTGACATAGGTGTATACTCAATCCCCAAGTTCTGTTTGTTTTAGATATAACTGATTTCTCCAATCCATTTACTTCTCTACATCCCTGTTAAAAATTCTTTATGGACATAAATAACTTCTAGACACCAGACAATCATAACAGAACCAGGGCAGGGGGACATTCTGGTAAAGACAAAAGCCTTATTCACCTCCTAGTGGGGAAAATGTTGATTATGGCTATAAACATGAAAGAACTAAGAAAAATTGTAGATATTATCTATGTCAGCAAACTTAAGTATAGCTTTATTCATTTTATGACATTTGAAAAGTCACAATAGATTAATAAAAACCACAAAATTGAAGTAGAGCACAACCTTGCCTATCTTGGTATAGCATGCATGATGAAACTACTCTAACTGTAGCAAATCTACCCACCTAGTTCCCTGCCTCCTGCCCTCCCTACCTTTGTACTATAGATGCTTTCACAGTTCTGCTAACTTAAGTTTCTATGTTCCTTACTCTATTCGGACAGTTCAGTATTTTAGCAGGTTTTACTTTTTGTCTAGTAAAGCATGATTAATTAAGATTTATTTCAAAACAATAATAATAATACATACTCTTAATATAACAATAATAATAATAATACTCTTTCCTTAAATCTTTGTGGCATGCTTTCCATAATTATGCTTCCCCAACAGCCTGAAACCACTGCTTATCCAGCTTCCTGATACTTGACTGCGATTCTTTCACTCTCATTCCTAATCCGTATTCTCCAAAGGAATGTTTGAATACAATTTATCTTCCCACATATCTCTTATTTTCAGGAAGAAAATGCACTCATCATACAAGAATATTCTTGTCTTCATGTAAATGAATAATTTATTGAAAGTTCTCTCAATACATAATTCATTGATATTTGATTTATACATAATTCTTGTGGAGCTGTTTCATATACAGATATATTTATATATAAAACAATATGTATGAATACATGTAAACAATATGTACAAATATATAGCACACAAACACACACATAGTCCTGAGAAACAGATGGAGCCATTTATCCACTCTTGTGCTAACTGTATTACTTTGGGTGTATAATACTGGCTATTTTAATAAATCCCCACATAGTAGTGACTTAATCCAACAGAAGTTCATTTCTTGTCATGTAAAGTCCCATGGGGTATTCAACAGATGGCCCCTCCTCCTTCTATATGATGGTCCTGGTATCCCCAAGGGCTTCAGTGACATCCACTGCAGCACTGGGAAGATGAGGGGTATGAGCATATAAATAACTGCATGTGATAGTTTTGATTTTAATCTATCTTTTATAGGGTCAAGAACAGAAGTGACAGACATTAGCTCCACCATTATTCTGACAAAAACTGCATGAGAAGTTGGCAAATGTTACTCAGTGTGAATCAAGGAGGAAAGGGAATGAGTTTGAGAGACAGCTACCCAGCCTCTGGAAAAGCAGTGGGCTGGACTCCTAATTGTATTAAATCATCCATCCCATCCATCCCATAGTTTCTTAGATGATATTTTACATTTGTCATCTAACCTCAACATATGAATGTCCACTGGCACTTGGGTACTATCTTTATAAACCCAATGAATGCATAAATAAATGGAACAACAAATTGATCTCTCTCTCTCCCTCCCTCTCTCTCTCTCTGTCTCTCTGTCTCTCAAAATTAAAAAAAAAAAAAAAAAAAAATAGAAGAAAGAGCATATTACTCAGATTTTCATTCTGCTTCTTGTAAATCTTTTGTATCATTTTAGATACTCTTGGCTGGAGAGTAGTCACTAATTGTTTGCTAAGTTATATTTTAAAGAGTGCATTATGAACTGTATTATTTTCAATGAATTCTTTATTTTAGAAAATATTTTTATATGTTGTTATTTTTATCTATATGGTAGTGTCTAGCCTGGAAAGCAGAAAAGGATGAATAATTCAAGCCTAAAAAAATAAGTAGGAAAACACTGTGGTAGAAGACTGAATTATTCAGCTTGGTTTTGACAATGATCAGATTCACAGGATTTTGCTGTTTCATTTTTTTATGCATTGACATGGTCTAACTCCTCAATTTTGGCTCACAAAATATATATATATATATATATATATATATATATATAAACACTTCATATATTACTGGAATGTAAAGTAATTGAGATCATTTGGTTTGATTATTATTATAATACCTACCCAGTGAATCTGTTCCTGAGAATGACACGTAATTTCAGTAAGTCATGAAACAAGCCTCAGTGTGTATAAATAAATTGATGAATATTTTTAGTGTTTGTTAAGTTTTCTCTCTCCAAACTGTTTTCTTAAGAAATATGCCTTCCAAAATTTCTCCTATACTGCCACAGGAGATATCTCCTAATATATAAATTAGTGGCTTCATACAATTGCAAAATAATAAACCTTTATAATCCTGTCTCCTGATAGCCCATACCTTTGTTGCATATTGTAAGCCAATAATATTGAATTACTTAGAGTCTAGAATAAGATATTATGTTGAATACTGCTGCTATTATTTATGCTATTTTTATTTATTTAAGATTCCTTTTTCCCTTGACTGACTTTCCATTTCCTACCACTCTTTCACAGCACAGATGCCACCTTTCCAAGGAAGCTTTTTCTTATCACCTTCTCCCATAAGCTAAATAAAACTTTCTTTCCTGTATGAGTATGTTCTCTGTGCAACATATCTTTTTATTTTGGTATTATTTTCTTTTTTTAAGTTATCTTTTAATATGTCTCACTGTCTTTCTAGATTATACCCTTTTAGAATATCATTAATTTGTCTTATGCATAATGATCTTTTAATGCAGAGTAGGTGCTCAGTTAATATTATTTATTGACTTGAACTGAACTAATAAACTGTAATATATCCAGAGGATATAAAAGTGCTGCCAAACATTACAAAAATTATTGAAACTATACAAATAATACAGAGATCCATATTACTATTACTTAAAAGACATCAGTAATCATAATTTGGATTCTAATTTCCAACAATCAACAGCAATTCTTAGGCAAAAATAATTATTGTACCAAATTCCCCTGTTACAAATTTGCTCCATGTTTGAAATTAGAATATTGAAAATTTCTCCTCTTTAATCTGTACTACAAATAACACATTATGGGCTGACTCAGTCTTTTATTTTATTTTATTTTATCTTATTATTTTTTAGATTTTATTTATGATTTTTAGAGAGATGGGAAGGGAAGAGAGGCAGAGGGAGAGAGAGATATCAATGTGTGGTTGCCTTTCACCTGCCTCTAGCTACAGACCTGGCTGGAGACCTGGCTTGCAACCTGATTATGTGCTCTGGCTGGGAGTCGAACCAGCGACCTTTGGGTTCACAGGTTGGCATCTTTATTCACTGTGCCACCAGTCAGGGCCTTAGTCTTTTCTTTTAGAGTGTCAGAAAAAAAATAAGATCGGTTATAGTCAAGACTCATTGTATATAATACAGGCAGAAAGATAGATGCCTGCCATCCCTTATTTTTGGGAAAGGGGCTTATAATATTTGTATACATATGTACATAGTAATTGGTGATGCGTTGCTTTTAGAAAATGTCAATTGTTTAGCAATTACTATTGTCTTAGCCGTAATAGTCTAGGTTGTGCTATCGTAACAAATTAACTCCCAGACATCAGTGATTTCACACAAACGTGTATTTTTATTCATGGTAAGGGTCCAGCTCATATTTGCTGAGTGTTTGTTCCACGCATCTCTTCATGCATGGAATTCTCAGACCACTTTCCTATTCTTTGACATGGAAATGATAAACATTACTTCCACTCAGAGCCCTTGGCCAGAGCTAGTGAGAGGGGGTTAGGGAATCTGGGGCAATATATAAAATAAATTGGGATCATTACTAAAGCTGCCACAAGTACCAAATAAGATGCCTAGAGTGATAACCTGTATTTTAGTGGCTCTCTTTAGACAGCAGGGTTGCTTAACAAATTCTGTTCTGCTGCTATAAATAATACACATCTACCAAGAGATTGAATATAATAAGAGGCACACTGAGTGAATCCAAGTTTAAGTCATTAAAAGTGTTTAATAGGTCTGTGAAATGTGGAAGGAGTCAGGAACCAGTCAGAGTTGGGTTCAAACATAGCATGTTTAAGTGACTTGGGACAAGTAGTTTGACCTCTTGAGGCCCTTAGCATTTTCATCAATAAAATGTGGTTAGCTTTACTTACTTTCTCCGAATTAAAGGAGAGAGCATGAGGTGCCCATAATAATATGGTGGAAACGCAACAAGTAGAAATTATATTGATTGTTCCCATGTACACCTTTATTCTTGTCTCCTTTCATGCTCAACAATGTCATCCACCAGATGTGTCCGTGTCCTTTAGTGACCATATAGACAAGAAGCAAGAAAGACGATCTGTACTGCCCAACTGAGTGTATTACAATGTGATGCTGCTTTTAGAGTCCCAAGGAAAGAGCCATTAATTGGGAAAAGTAAGCCCTGGAGGATGAGGGAAAGTCAGGAGCACTTCAATGAAGACTATAAATAGAATAAGTAAATAGCCATAGTAATTCATAGTGCATTAAATTGCTATAATATTAAATGTGAAAATGGAGATGAAGAGCCCAGAAGAGGGTTTCACAGTGCTTCATTCACTATATGATATTAATACCCCATGAGAGGTGTTTACCAGGTGACTCCTGCATTAAATCTCCATGATTGGTTGGTTGATTGATTGATTCTTGATTGCTTTACCAATCTGTTTCAGGTTCTACACATTAGCAATAGCACATGCACTCCTAGAATTCTCTCTCTCTCTCTCTCTCTGTGTATATATATATATATATATATATATATATATATATATATATATAATCCTCTATGAGCCCTTCAGAAGATAATGTCAATGAAAAAAGCTTAGTATCATATTCCAGACCATTTCAACATTTAACAAGATCTTTCACTTAAACACAAGGAAATATCCATTATCTATCCCAGTTGCTAAAAGATTTGTCAGCTACTTATTATTAGAGAAAGCAATAGGATAATTAGTTGGAAAGTTAGTATCACTTACTGAGTGGGAAGAGTTGATTCAGCTGGTATATTCGTAGTCCAGAAGAAGTGGTTTTATTCTTATTTTTCTGAATAATGGAATTTGGCAAAATAAAAAATGTTACTGAGTGGCTGATGGCCATAAAATGCACACATTTCAATGTATCTCATGCCTCTTAGCAAATGTGAGAATTTCATAAGGTACCTAAGCAATCTGTCCTAATCCATTTGTCCAAACAAAATTTCTATTCGATAGTTGTTGTAAGTAGTCAGTAAAAAAGGTAAGTCTTGGTAGCTGTTTCCATCATTACTCTTGGTAATATTCTATGCTTATCAATCCAGTGTACATCTGATTAGGGAGGCTGGGAGTTAAAGAGGGGAGGAAAATTCACCTGGAGAAACAGCACACAACATTAATATTCAGGCAGCAAAAAAAGAAAGAAAGAAAGAAAGAAAGAAAGAAAGAAAGAAAGAAAGAAAGAAAGAAAGAAAGAAAAAGAAAGAAAGAGAAAAAGAAAGAAAAAAGGAAACCCTACATAAATCTTTCAGGAAAATCTCACAGAAATTCAATACATAAGACTGATAACTAGATACCTACTTAAGTTGAACTGGACTTGGAAGAGGAGCCCTGCCCTAACTGGCCTGTGAACCCCTTGTTGCCTTGAGGTAACTCTATGGGACAGTTAGGACCCTTGTGTTCTGAAAACATCTCAGTCAAAGGCTCTGATTGATTACCTTACTAGAAATATCTTTTTAATCAAGGAAGAGCTGGTAGAATACTTAATTTCATTTTGTTCTAAAATGAAAAAGATATTCCTAATCTTAATCACTTGTTTTGATTATGCAGTTGGACCTAGTTGGCAAGTTTCTGTTATTTTTTAATATATTGTGTTTGAAAATATGTTTTGCTCTCTGCTTTCTTTGATATTTAAGTTTTCTTTCTTTGGCAAATTAGGTACTTGTTACATAAAGTTTCCAGGTGTGAGTTTATAATTATTATTATTGCTTAGAAATTGGTGTCTTTCTTCCACCCAAGAACTCTTAGGTTTTTCTAAGATTTATTTTTTATTCATTATTTTTAGAGAGAAGGGCAGGGAGGGAGAAAGAAAGGGAGAGAAACATCAGTGTATGGTTGAGTTTTGCTTGCCATCAGCTATGGACTTGACTGGAGGCCTGGTATGCAACCTGGTTATGTGCTCTGGCTGGGATTATCTTTTTCAGTTCATGAAAGTTCATAGGCAATATCTCTTCAAATAGTGACTGCTTCTGTCAAAAACATTTTCTCCTTTTTTCTTAGTAAGTTCAATTTAAATTAGGTTGGCTTTTTTCTACTTTCCACATCTTTCATGTTTTCATATCTATCTCTTTGTACTATATTCTCCTAATTTCCTCATTTTACCCTTCTACTTCAGTAGTTATATCATCAGCTCTGCAAATCTGCCTATGAACTTTCTTTTATTTCAATGGTTATATTTTTATATTTAGAAATTCTTTGTGCACCTATATAAAATCTATCTACACTTACTTTACAGTACCTTTTGGCTTGGTTTCTAGTCTTTCAAATTACACCTGTCATAATTTTAAGCATGCTTAATGTAATAGTCTCTTTTGGATTTTTTAGCTATTTTCAGTTCTTGTGCTATTTTTATCTATGTGTTGGTTCTTTCTTACAATAGTTTATTGCCTCATATGGTCTGTAATAATTTTGTATGGTTATGTTCCTCTTAGGTTTTATATTTTGTATGGTTTCTACATATCCTGAATTGCCAAAGCATTTAGATACAGTGTTTTTGTTTGGTTTATGTTAGGGATCCCAGATATTTTAATGGCTCTATCAGATTCTGTTTATTTCTTTGTATTTTTTGTGCCATTCAGGTATTATAAATTAGATATCCATACCTATGTATATGAATGCTTGGTTTTTTATAGTTATTTCCCCATCCAAAGCCCAGAAAGAAGAAAAACTTTTATAACTTCTTTTGCTGGGATATTGGATAATTTATTTTTTTAGATCATGAGAATAGGTAGTATTTTAGGGGCCAAAAGTTAATTCTAGTTTTCTGTCAAGTTCATTCTCACAGTTAGATACTTAGAATCAGTTTACATTGCATAGATTCCTATTTTATCAGACTTGCCATAAATTCAGATTTTATTTCTTTATTTCAGGCACCTGGGATATTGGTCTTATCTAACTTGGCTATGCATTTTAAATATGTTGTCAAGCATACATGTTGTCTGTGTGGTTGATTGAATGAACCATTTGAGTATAGTCTGCCATGTTTCCTGACCTAAAACAATTTTTTTAGAGAAGAACCAATTTAGTCATAAGCAGTAATGACTATATAAAGTATGTAAGTATAGATGACAAAAAAACCTATCTTTGTTTTTCTAGATAAATGAACCAAAATATGCACCTCATTTTAAGTGGCTTATGTATTTGTGCAATATAAAGACTCTCCTACTTTCCTTGGTTTGTAACTGGAGACATTATTGTCTTGTATAAAGAAGCTAAGCTGCTTGGATGGGCATTTGACATTATTACTCTGAAATTTGGAAAGCAATTACAGTTACTAGATGAAAAGTAAGTTTCATCTAAATAAGTATCTCTAAGTGAATTATTTCCCATTCCCATCTTGCTAGACTTTCAGCTGTTGTTGTAAGATAGTTTTTTGTTGTTTTTTTTTTTTTTTCTTTAGAATTTCTTCAGCAAACAAACTTGCTGCAGGGAAAAATCTGAACTTTCTTGAGTCTGTGAGTACATGCCTACTTTGAAGCTTGCTATCTCTTATGGTAAAAATACATGTGGCATGACAAGTGAGTGGCTTGATTTTAAAGACATATACAGTACTAAATAGACATACATTCCAAATGAGTTCTTCCCCATGTGTCAGATAATGGATTTATTTAGATGTTCTTGCCTCTAATAAATGTAGAACTTTAGCTACTGCCATTTCCCCCACCCCCTTCTTCTCAGTATTGTGGGAAGCACCTCAATGAATTCATTTAGGATGGGTTTGGAGATTTTACAGCAAAGAATCAATCTTACAGGCTCATTTGCTTCCATTTCTCTACCCCCTTTTGGATCCCATCACGATCCCTGCTAGCAAGCAGCTTTTCTTTACTGTGCATCCACTGTGTGCTACCCCTTCCATGGTCAGGGAATGGGGTTGGTAGGCAAGTTTCTGTTGCCCACAGTGATGCATGACATTCTTTGATTTTACCACAGATTTTCTGTTCAATGGGGAAAATGCTTTCCCCCCCTTCCCTTTTTGTATACACACACACACACACACACACACACACATATATATATATATATATACGCAAAGCAAAGATGTTCATTATCTGGTATCTTACACAGTCATAAAGAAATACCATTACATTTTTGTTTCTGGTTCTTCCTACTTCTGTATGTACAGATGCTGGCCAGCTTGGGATCCAAAAGAAATCACATTTTCTTAGTTTTTTTTTCCAAAGGAATTCTGGGCAGTTCAGTTCTGTCCCACAACTTTGGCATGCATGTCAGTGACCACAAAACAGATTTAAGGTGGGACCTCTTTCTTCTATCCAAAAAATACTTTTAAGGTGCGAACTGTATTCAGTGACTTATGTGTTACAAATAGAGCATAAGAAAGAAAAACTATGAACTTTTCAGTAGAGAAACTTGACAGAGACAACTTTTTTTTTTTTTTAACAAAGTGATCAATTTCAGCATCATTAGTAATATTGATACCAGGTTCCCCAATATGATATGATAAAGAGGGTGCTTCATCTCCATTGTACACTTCCTCCAAAGAATACGCCAAGTTCAGTCTTGAGAAAGCATTACGTAAACTCAAAGTAAGGGTCACCTTACAAAATAACTGACCAGTACTCTTAAAATAATCAAGGTCGTGAAAACCAACCAAAGACAGAAACTGTCACAGGCTGCATAGACATGATGCCAAAATTCAATATAGTACTCTAGATCAGACCCTGAACTTCTAGAAAAAGAACATTAGTCACAAACTTGTAATCCAATAAAACATTTACTTATATTACTATTGTACCAGCACCAAAAATATCTCATTATCAATATATATGACACAGATTGATATGATGTAAAATTAAGAAAAGCTATATTAAAGTTACTAATGCATTATATTATCTTCACAGCTCTCCCATAAACCATTTAATTCTAATCAACCATTTTCCTTCCTTAAAAAATTGAAGTTCTTTCTATAATTTAAAAGTCTCACGTGAATGCGTTCTTGTAGACTTGCTTTGGAGAAATGGACACCTTAAGAGTGATGCACTTTGATTCTAAGTATAATCTATTGTGTTCTGGATAGTTTCTTCTGAAGGGGATGACCTTGGGTCAAGTCAACCGACAAGGACTGTCATTTACTGAATGACTCTTATCACAATCAGAAGTTGAACTGAAAGAACCAGTGACATATGTGAATGGAGAAATTTTCTGAAGAGATAAGCATAGAGAATCTGATTTTTAACTTTGCCAGTCTTTTAAATTCTAAAACATATTCACCAGAGGCTGGGTGCCTTGAATTATCTAATTCTAGATTTGAAACTCCCAGTCCTTTTATAAACAGACTATTTGATGATGAATATTACATTGAAAATATGAGGAAAAAATGTTCTCATAGGGCAGAAGCATTGGTCAACTCTTGTGACATATCCTGGAGCTCATTGTAATAAATTGGGTACTCAGTCTTTCTGTACAAAATCTGATGCCACCAGCCAATATCAACAAAGCTGATTTTCAGCTTGTCCTGTCCTGGAAGTGCAGGAATTGTGATTATGTAACAGTTTCTGCCCTCTGTTTCTTCTAGATGCTGTAGCATCTTCTAAAAGATATAGGTGTGTGCTTTCTGTTATTTCATTACACTTCCTTTGGAAGAGAATGGTCTCTGGCTTTTCACTCTCACAGTCTATTTACTGCAAGAATAAATGACACATCCCTTTGACTTTATTTTCTTTTAAAATCAATCATTCTGTGTTTGTTCTCTTCTCCAAATTGCAGAAACAGATTAATGCCACAGTGATCTGTATTAGTAATTGAAGGACTCTGATGGCAAACCTCAGAGACATATCAATTTCCCAACCTTTCTAAATAAATACCCTCTTACCCACCTCAGGTGAATGGACACCTTCTGCCCTAGACATTTAATAACAAATGCCTCTTAGCTGAAAATCGAGGAAGGCCACATGAGTATTCACTGATTCCAGACTTCCCTTGCTGAAATAATTTTTCCTTTGTTATTTCTATATTATCTTTTAGGTTATACAAATCTTATACTCTCTACCCCATCATGTTAGAGCCATCAGTATATTCTTTTCTTCCCTGCTTCCACTTCTCCATTCAGAACTTGTCTACTCAGGCAAAAGGTGGAACTAATTCTTTCACACCAAGTTGTGTACATATCTAATAAGTACATTGGCTGTGCATCATGTAAATGAGAGGACTTTAAGAAAATTACTATTTATTATATTTTTTCCATTACCATTTAGTCTCCTTATGCCTGCCTTCCCCCATCAGTCACCACAGTGTTGTTCATGAGTCTTTTTTCTTTCTTGCTCAACCCCTTCACCCCTAATCCCCCTCCCCCACTAGCTGTCATCTGCTCTCCATCTGTCTCTGATTTGCTTGTTAGTTCCGTTTGTTCATTAGATTCCACGTATGAGTGAAATCATATATTTGTCTTTCTCTGGCTTATTTCACTTAATGTAACATTCTCCAGGTCCATCCATACTATTGTAAAGGGTAAAATTTCTTTTCTTGTATGGCCCAGTAGAAAATCCATTGTGTAAATGTCCCATAATTGTTTTATCCACTCACCTGATGGACACTTGGGTTGCTTCCATATCTTGGCGACTGCAAATAATACTGCAGTGAACACAGGAGTGCCTATGTTCTTTTGAAGTAGTGGTTTGGGTTTCTTCAAATATATTCCCAAAGTGGGATGGCTGGGTTAAAAGGCAGACCCATTTTTAACTTTTTGAGGTATCTCCACACTGTTTTCACAGCAGCTGCACCAATCTACATTCCTACTAACAGTGCAAAAGGGTTCACCCTTCTCCATATCCTTACCAGCATGTTGTTTGTTGATTTATTGATGATGGACATTCTGATAGGTGTGAAATGGTATATCATTGTGGTTTTAATTTACATTTTTCTGGAAAAGTGTCTACTCAGGTCCTTTGCCCATTTTCTGATTGAGCCATTTGTTTGTTTTTCGGTGTTGAACTTTGTAAGTACTTCATAAATTTTGGATATTAGCCCCTTGTCAGATATATTGGCAAATATGTTCTCCCCTTCTGTGGGCTGTCTTTTTATTTTGTTTTCCTTTGCTGTGCAAAAACTTTTTAGTTCAACGTAGTCCCATTTGTTTATTTTTCTTTTGTTTCCCTTGCCTCTGTGGAGATATAGCTGATAAATATTTCTACAAGCAATATTCAAGATTTTGCTGCCTATGTTTTCTTCTAGGATTTTTATGGTTTTGGGTGTAACATTTAAGTGTTTGATCCATTTTGAATTTATTCTTCGGTGTGGTATAAGAAGATGGTCTAGTTTCATTTTTTTGCATGTATCTATTCAACTTTCCCAACACCATAGGGATAATGCCAATTGGTATATGAAGATGAGAGGCATAAAGTGACATTGTCTAGGAGATTTGAACATATGGTCAGGCTGCTGATAAAATTTAATGTGAACCCTGATCAGGTATCTCAGTTGGTGGGAGCATTGTCCTGTACTAAAAGATGTTGGGTATGATTTCTAGTCAGGGTACATACCTAGGTTATGGGTTTGACTCCAGCCAGGGTATGTATGAGAGACAACCAATTGATGCTTCTTTTTCTTCTAAATCAATGAATATTTCCTTGGGTGAGGCTTAAAAAACTTCAGTGTGATGCTTTCTTCTAAATAGAAAAGTTTAATATTGCTAAAACCTTATATTAAAAATAATAATTTTAATTGTATTTTTATAAGATTTTATTTTATTATTTTTAGAGAGAGGGGAAGAGAGAGAGTCAGAGAGGGAGAGAGACATCAATGTATGGTTGCCCTTCACCTGTCTCCAGTCACGGAGCTGGCCAGGGACCTGGCTTGCAACCTGGTTATGTGCCCTGGCCGGGAATCGAACCAGCAACCCTTGGTCTCACAGGCCGGTGCCTTATCCACTGTGCCACCAGCCAGGGCCTTAATAGTTGTATTTTAACTAGCAAGCAGTATATGTGGGATTTTGGCAACCAAGGGAAGTCTCCCCTAAACTTAAAAAAAAAAAGAATCTATTTGTTAACTCCAGCCCTCCACCTTTTTCAGAAACACTAATAATATAGTTAGTAACAGATTTAATAAAAATTGCTTATATATACATAGCTTTAAAATTTTTAAAGTGGTATAATGGCTATTACTTACACTGCATAAGAACCGTACTGCACTTGTGCAAATTTCATCTTTCCTTTTGCAGAAGAAAACACTGAGTCAAACTCAAGTGTATGCTGCTATTGATTTGTTTCAATTATTCAAAAAAAAAAAAAAACAACAAAAAACCAAGCAAACTGTGTACCTCTGTTTTCCCCTCTGTCAGGCTCCGTGCTCAATATGAAATGAAGATGCTATAAGCCCTTCTTTCAAGTTGCTTATTGTCTAATGGAAGAGGTGGACAGGTATCACAGAGATGACTGACTTTCATATCCATTACAGTCTGTTTGAAAGCACAGCAACCTACTTCCTCTGTCCCTCTGCTATGACAGCTGCCCATATTTTTCATTGGCTTCATGTACAAACCTTGGAACTTTTTGACACAGCTGTTTTATGTTTGTTTGTTTTTGTTTTGTTAACTCTGTTGTTACCTGAGAAATTGGGCAAGAGATCATTTCTATGGGCCGTAAGAAGAAAGGAAGTGTATTTCTGAAGGTGTTCCTCTCTAGAGAAAGTGTGGAGCCAGCGATAGAGCCCTGATAGACACGTGAACGAGGTACAAATGTCATGGCTCAGGTGCGTGGCTCATTGTAAAAAGGATAAAAGCACAAGATGAATATGAGTTTCAATCTTAGGAGCCTGTGAAGAATACAGAGGAAGCTAAATAAGGTGATAAGAAACAAACCCCGGTAGCTCGGGAATGGGCAAGAATATTTTCAAGGTAATTTCAGGAAAAGCTTTTTGAAATTGTTTAAAATGGATGCTAAATGTGTTAGCTTTATTTAAGGCCTTCACAACTTCTTCATAGCAAGAGGCCACAGGGAAGCATTCAGACTAATGTTGGTTTTTCTTTTTTTTTTTTTTTTTAATTTAACTTTATTGTTGTATTACATCCATCCCCTTTTTGCTCTCCTCTGTCCTCTTCCCCACCCACCCATTCCCCACCAAAGTCAATCCCACCTGTTGTCCATGTCCATGGTTCCTTCATACTAGGTTCTTGTAATGTTGGTTTTTCATACTCAGAATGAGGATGGAAACCAGGGACCAATGTCAGTGGTAGCACACTGGGGAGCTTATTAGAAATGCAGACTTTCAGAACCAATCCCCAGGATTACTGAATCAGAATGTGGAATTTAATTGTAGAATTGTATGCCTGAAACTTATATCATTTTATTAACCAGTATCATCCCAATACGCTAAAAATGTATATAAAGAAAGAAAGAATAGAACGGAACAGTACACCCCCAGGATTGCTGTGCACATCAAACTTTGAGAAAGACTTCTGTGGCTGGGTTGTTTCTACAATCCTCAGACCACATTTTAAGTTATAAGCTTTTCCAAGAGCTACACAAGTAGATGATGCAGTCCAGGTCAATATAACACAGTTGTTTGAATATGAAGCTGTTTGAATGTCCAGACACAAGAAAGGAAACACCTGTGATAACTTTCTTTGTCTCTAAAAGTAATGGGTAATTGCCAGATTTTTGTTTCAATAGCTTCCAAGTCAATCTGACCTTGTGTAGATCGTGGTTACTCTTCCAAATATTTATGACCAGTGAGAGTGGCTTATGAAATGATGTGCTGCTGTAGTCTGAGAGAGAGTCCAGCTGTTTTCCTCATGTTCTTGTGGATTTACCATGGACAACCAGGTAAATCCATATTAACCAAGCTAGGCTTTGGCAGTTCCATATTCTAAAACTTTTAAAAGGAAGTGATGGTGTGAGTGGCTCCATCCTGTTTCAGTCTTGTGATTTGTTTGAGTGAAAAGAGTATCCTTTGGGTAACTTGACAGGTACCAGTAATTTAGAAAGCATGCTACAATTTCATGATTCTCCAAATGCAGGATAGTAGAAGGGGCAGGATTATAAAATTAGACAGTCTATACTTGCGTCTTTATTTTCACCCCCTGAGCTATGTGACTTCCTTCCAGCAAGTTACTTAACATCTCCAAGTTTCTATTCTCTCATCTGTAAGGAGATAATTATACTAACCTTGAAGGAGAGATGTAATGACATTATATATATATTAATGTAGCCTCATTCCTACCCCTGTTTAGCTCTTTATAAATGTTAGGCCTCTTCATTTCTTGTCATCCTATTTCTCTAAGCTAATAAAAGTATGGAAGAAAAGCCATTTGAGCTGTTTATTTTCTTATGATATCATCTTAGAAGCACAAACATTCAGGGAAAATAAATTGCATAAATGGAATGAATATTACCTTCTAAACATGATGATACCATATATTCAAACAACAGCATTAGTATCTTATTAAGCTGGGAGCCCATTATAGTACTATCCCAAAATTCTGTTATGAAAACATCTAATAGTCTGTCTTATGAGGTCTCAGAACAGCCCCAGACTCATTTTCTTTTTTTTTTTTTTTTTAAGATTTAAATTTATTTATTTTTAGAGAGAGAGGAAGGGAGAGAGGCACAGTGGGAGAGAGATATCAATGTATGGTTGCCTTTCACCTGCCTCCAGCTATGGACCTGGCTGGAGACCTGGCTTGCAACCTGGTTATGTGCCCTGGCTGGGAATCGAACCAGTGACCTTTGGGCTCGCAGGCCGGCACCTTATCCACTGTGCCACCAGCCAGGACCCTAGACACATTTTCAAAGCACAGAATGTTTAGCTTCAACCCACCGTCTGCTTTGAGCCTTCTCTTTCCCAGGTGGCTTCCACAGACAGTGACACTCTTTCCACAGGGGCCTGCTCCCTGTGCCACTATGCCACATATGCACATTGGGCTTCAGATCATTTTTGCTCTCATTACTTTCCCTCTATCAAAATTACTTACCCTGTGCCCACCCTTCACAATGTTTCCAGGAATAAAGATCATAATAAAAACAAAATAATTCGTATTAACAGCGATAAATAAAGAACATCTTTACCTTTACCACAATATGTGCACATTTTAGCAGAGATTTCTGGAGGTGCTATTTCAGTTCCCAGTGGAGTTACTTGAATGTAGGTACAGTGGCAAAAGGGTGAGAGATAAGGCTTCAAGGTGGGGACTGGCAGGAAAGCCTCTTGCTTTCTTTTGATCACACACTTTATATGCAGAGCTTGCCTATGTGAGCCAATATTCATTGAGGCAATATTTAAAAACTTTGGCTCTGTAATAATTTTTAAGCCAAATTCTTCATAGTACTTTTAGGTATGCAGTACTTTCATCAATATTTTATTTCCATGAAAAATATTATTCTTAATAGCTAGAGAAAATCAGATTGTTTAGTCTTTTCTCTTTAAGGGTTGTAAAGATGAAATAATATGGTAAAAATTCCATAAATAGCAGGAAAAATGATGAGACTACACTTAGGAGTTTTGGTCACATTTCAAAATTCCAAACTAGACAGGTTGCAAGCCAGGTCTCCAGCCAGGTCCATGGCTGGAGGCAGGTGAAAGGCAACCATACATCATTGATGTCTCTCTCCCTCTCTGCCTCTCTTGTTCCCCTATCTCTAAAAATAATAAATAAAATCTTTTAAAAAATTCCAAACTAGAAAAGGACCAGACCTTAGAAGGACTCTAAAACCATTTCTTTCCAAACTGAATAGATAAATAAATTTTCCTCCCACCAAATATAATGGACACCAAATGATTGCTCTGCAGCCAGTTTGGAATGGCAATATAGTTCTTATTCCATTAAAAAAAGCAACTTTATACTTTCATTATCAGCCTCCATCATTGATCGAGGGAGAAATGGTCTTCTAAAACTCCATAGAGAGCTATTAGTGCCCTTGATTTTGAACTTGCTCTAGGACAAGCCGTTACTTTCACTATTTATGGAATTTGGACAAAGCCAATAATAGAGAGGCAGCCACAATAATAACTCAATCCTGATTATGTGTAAAGTTGAGGGTTTTGAGTTAATAATGTCCTCCAAGCAATGTCCTTAAATCTTTCTAAAGAGATGTTCTTGTTGACACCATTACAAGAATTAATTTGTCATCTGTATCTGTATAGTCCAGAATCCATTGTTTGAATGAGTTATTCAAGTTCACCAAAGCCATTGCTCCTCCTATATCATTCACCGGCATACTATACGCCAACTCACTCGATACCTACAGAAGGGCTAGCACACTGCTGGCTGGCTGTCATGGAAACATCACCAATCATCCGATACTTCAGGCCCTGAATCTTTGCATTCACCACTGATGTTTAGTTTTGAACAACTTCGATCCCCTAAAAATGAGCTGTTAGAAATAATGTGAAATAAGAAGTACAAATATCTGGCATGTGGAAGAACAATTTAGAACAGTAGCAACAACAATAATAGTATCATAATACTACAATAATAGTGACTAGTCTGTAACCTTTATTGAGAGCTTAAGAAATTCCAGCCACTGATGTAAGCACTTAACATCCATGATCTTTAGCCCATGCAAACAGCTTATAAGAAGTCACTATGATCATCTCTAGTGTAACAAGACATAAAAGCTGGTTTATTTGTCCAAAGTGAAGTAGAATAACATAAGTTGAGTACTTACTTATTAAGTGGCTGGCACTATTTTAAGCCATTGATATATGAACTCATCTATTTCTTACTCTAAGGCACAGTCTATTATTTTTCTCATTTTACAAGTGTCACGAGGTGAACTGTGACCCTTCCCAAAAGTTATATGAGCTCCCAAACCCCAGGGCCTTTGAATGTGACTGTATTTCAGTACAGGGCCTTTAAGAAGGTAAGTCAAAGTCTGACCCTCAGGTAGGCCCTAATCTGACCTACCTGATGTCCTTAGAAGAGGAAGCAATTTGAACATACACAGAGCTGCCACGAGTGTAGTTACATGAAGAGAAACCCATATGAGGACACAGTGAGGTGGAAGAGAGCAGCTACACACTAAGGAGAAAGGCTCCAGGAGATGCCAAATCTGATGATACCCTGATCTTGGACTGCCAATCTTTGAAAAATAAATCTCTGTGGTTTAAGCCCCCAGTCTCTGGGGTTAAGCCCCAGGGGCTGCACAGTGGCTCAGGAAAGTTGCGTATGAAACTCGTGTCCCCAAAGTATGGACCTAATGGGACAGAATTCGTGCATGCTGCACCATGCAGGTTCGCAGAGCAGTTTGGATTCAAACGCTGGCGTTCTCACGCCAGAACCCTTACCTGTATTCTCTTCATAATCAAGTTTCTTGCGACAGATGTGGAAACAGAGGCAGCAAGTGAATAAGTCACCTGCCTCAAATGGCACAGCCAGGATTCACACCCAGGTTTGTCTTATTTCTTCCTTGAAAGAATCATGGTTCCTCAGATTCTTTATCAGCTTGGCGGATAGCTTGCATTTCACTTCATTTCAAATTCCCTGTAAAGGAGTGTGGAGGAAATGCCAACTTGGACACATGTCTACAGGCTACTCAGTTAATTCCCATGGTTAAAAGAAGGTGAACATTTTGCAAAAGAGGCTCTGTCATCCTTTAGGTATTAGCATTATATTCTTCGCCATCTTTAACTGCCCCTGAGGGTAAGCCGTGCATCATACAATTTTTTCTAATATCGCTTTAGATGAAAATTTAGTTTGTCGTGCTGATGTTGAAAACCTTTTAGTGCCTTCCATAGCTACCAGAAGAACCATTGTAATAGATGTCCTACATTATAAAGGGTTTCTCAGGAGGCTGACTCTTCCCATATTTTAGTTAATGGCAGGATTGGAAGTGTCACTGTGGAATGATTATCATTATATAAGGACTTCAGTCAGAGCTGCTGCTTTTCTGGTGCAAAGCACCCCTTTCAAATGTCTGACCTCATTCTGGGCCGCATGTGGGAAATGTTCTCTGTGGTCTAAGGGCTAGGAAAAAAAGACAACTTGAAGATGCCAATCTGAATTCTCCATTTCAAAGTTCTTCCCATAATGTTGTGTAATAAATGCAATTTTTAAGGTATAGTTCTTTTAATGCAGTGAGTAATGCTGAACATTACTAAGTCAGCTGCAAATTCTTCCAGGGAGGGATCTGATAATATTACTCACCATAAATAATACCAAGATTAAGCATTTTGACAAAGTACCGTATTATAGCCCCATTAATAGTTGGCTTTATAGCTCATCTAACATTTGAACATCTTTGCTTATGCAGAGCAGCTTTTAAATGGGTGGAGTTAAAGCTGTTTATAAAAGGAGGAAGGTGAACAAAACTATGTTTACTTATTCTTTTATAGCATGTTTTTTCTAAGCACCTTTTTGGATCCTAATTGAATGATCTAAGATTGATACAAGTTAATGCAAGTTATTGTGTATTAACTGTATGCCTGACACTGCGCTGAGGATGATTTACGTGTAATAGTTCATGTAATTCTTATGGCAACCCTGTATTGTCGGAGCGTACGAGGTCTGTCCTGAAAGTATCGAGCCAACGTCAATATACAAACGTTCTATGGCTCGGTACTTTCAGGGAAGACCTTGTATCCTTATCCCAGTTTTGAAGGTGGAAAAAGAAAAACGCTGTAATCACAGAACTTATATATCAAGGATCCAGGGATTGCACTGAGTCCTAATTCCAGGAGACATGCATTTAATTTGCCATTGTTGAAAAGACATGGTATCTATCCACTCATTTATCTGCCCATGTACTCATTCATCTATTGCAGAATTATTTATTGAGTACAAACTGTGTGCTAAGCCCCATGTTAAACACGGATAGGGAGATAAATAAACATGGTTTCTGCCTTAAAAGGGGAACACCAACTGCAGAGGAGATACATGAAATGATTTTTGTAGTCCATGTGACATGGTGCTGCTGTGCCGATACATTAACCACAATCATTTTTAACAGTCTATTCATGTTACAATATTCACAAAAAGTATGAGAAACTGCTCAGATTTACTTACTATAGACTCTCATGGAAAACAAACTGTTTAGATGAGGGCCTAACTGACTTGTCCTGGGGTCCCTTCTATTTTCTGTAAATCCCATTAATATTCTATAGAATTTGTTTGTCTTGGAGCGAATCTCTGACAATCTCAGCTAGGAATATCTGTTGTTACATAATAGTTCACACGGTCTTTATTGCCAGGGTATTGTTTGAAAGAAAAATTCTGTGGCCCGAGTGGCATTATGCATTTGCTAAATGTTAAATATATCATCTAAAATTGCAGATAGAATCAAACTCTCTGCAGAGAGAGTCAAATTGAAATGTCAGTTCAAATGTTCGTTTAGTTGAAGTCGCGTTAATGCGGCCAGAGTCTAGTCTATGAAGTAGAGTCCCCTACCTGTTCCCTGGAGCCTACAATGCCCCTCTCCTGTTCTGTCCCCTCCGCATTTGGCTGACTGCTGCCTCCAAAAGTCAAGAAAAACAAAGTAGAAAAAAAATACAAACAAGCTGTTTTATTGTTGTTATTGTCATGTGTTAATCTGTGTAAACAATTTGAAGGGAGTATTTAGTTATTACCTAACATGCACTTAGTAGATTGTCTGTGAAATAGTTATCTTTTTTTTTTTTTCAGCTTTGACTAGTGGTTCAAACAGAGTGACTCTCCCTGTGTCTGGCAGAGAAGAATTGAAAAGGTCTGAAGAGTCAATGCAAAAATAAGAGCTGAGGACCCAAGTATGTAAAGGCTAGGCTGGTCCTGGTCCAGGAAGCTATTATTTTCAACAGAGCTGAGGATGTGGTGTTTTAGAAGAGTTTGTGGCAGGTGGGATGGTGATGCCAGAGGCAGCGTCTAAGAAGTTAGATGCCGTGTTTTCCAGAATCAAGGCCCCACCTGTGTATCTACATTTACCAAGTTACTACTGCATGCCAAATCATGTGGTAAACTTATATTTCCACACATTATATCCTCCTCAAGTCGTAATGCCGTAGTATAGAATCTCCTTTTTCCAGATGAGGAAAGAACATTTTAATGACGTTACCATATTAATAAAGAAGTTAAAAATAAACGTTAATATGTTCCAGTTTCTGTGCTGGATGAGTGGGTATACAAATAATATTCCTGCCATCATGATTCTTTCTTTTTATTGAACTCAATCCCCATTTTCCATTTTTCTTGTCTTTCCCTGCTGGTATATGTCTTAAATCTCAGTGAAAAAGTGGACCCATAAGCATTATTGTAAAACAATATACCAAATGAATGTGGGAAGAGGAGCACACTATAGGAACAAGAATTTCAATAAAACTATTCCTCTCTGCTTGTTAAAGTGCGGGCTTCACACCTCTTCTGACCCAGCTACTTCTATCCATTTAAAAAATATATATGTTTATTATCTTTCTGCCTACATATTTTACCTACCTATTGAAGTAGAGCAATATTCTTCTTTTCTATTCTGAAATGTAGCATAAGGATAAGTAAGAGGAACACAGCTTATAATAAAATAATAAATAAGCCAGTGCAATAAGGCTCAAAAGGGGCATTACATTCCAAGTCAAAACTTCCACCTTCATGTGTATGAAGCTGCCTTAAAGAGAATCATCCTCAGGCCCTGGCTGGTGGCACAGTGGAAAGGTGCCAGCCTACAAACCCAAAGGTCGCTGGTTCAATTCCCAGCCAGGGCACATAACCAGGTTGCAAGCCAGATCTCCGGCCAGGTCCATAGATGGAGGCAGGTGAAAGGCAAACATACATTGCCGTCTCTCTCCCTCTCTGCCTCTCTCCCTTCCCCTCTCTCTAAAAATAATAAATAAAATCTTAACAAACAAACAAACAAAAAAGGAAGAGAGAGAGAGAGAAAGAGAGAGAGAGAGAGAGAGAGAGAGAGAGAGAGAGAGAGAATGAATCATCCTCTAGTTTGGTTACTGAAATATAAAGTAGTAACTATATTTGTCATTGAAAAAAGTTAAAGGTGTATCAAAAATATTTTTTATGTATTAGCTGTTGAAAGGATTATCCCAAGGTTAATCCAGTCATCTGGGAAGCCTTAAGCCTCTCAAAATATTTGAATTTGGCCATTACTAGAAGATCGTCTTATTTGAGAGCTGTCTCCACTCTCAGGAATATAGAAGTGGCCCCTCCCCTTGTTTGGGATTCTGTTTTCTGTGGTCAACCTCTGCCTGAAATATTAAATTTCCCCAATGAAAGACATCATTTGTGCCTGAGATCCAACCATTGGCATTGTCATGGCTTAACGATCCAGGGTCACACAGCGCAGATGACCCTTCTAATCTATTGTCAGAAGGTCAGTAGTAGCCTACCACTGTGTCACAGTGCCTGCTTTAGTCACCTCACCCCAGTCCATCATGCAGGCATTGCATCTTGCATCATCACAGGAAGAGCAAGTACAGTAAACAATGAAAACAGAGAGAGAAGAGAAAGACCACATTCACATAACTTTTTCGTAATGTATTGTTATCATTATTCTATTTTATTATTAGGTACTGTTGTTAAATTCTTACTGTGCCCAACTCAAAAAGTAAACTTTTGTAATAGGTACATATGTATAGCCAAAAAGAGTATATCTAGGGTGTAGCACTATCCATGGTTTCAGGCAGTCAGGATTGGGATTCTCGGAAACTACACCCTGTGGATAAGGAGAACCACTCTACACCGAAAGGTGCGATGTGGTGAGCTTCTGAATTCCCAGTCTGAGTTCAAGGATAGTTCTTGCTCAGGTGCAGGTTGCACTTCCTGCTGAATCATGGTTCTCCTTTTGGAGACCCATCCTCGGCAGTGTTGCAAGCAGAAGAGACCCTTGAGAGCAGGTTCCCCACGAGCCCTGCTCCAGGGACTTTCTGAATGTTATATTCCTAACTTTTGACTTCCAAACTCCAAAAGAAAAGTATATAAAGCTGAAATTCCTTGAACTAAACTGCCTTATATTCTAAGCACCGAGAGAGCTTTCATTTATTGACCTTCCCAAACCGGGGCTGACCTAGACTACAAGTGATACTTAAGATGTTACTAGGTTAGATCAATAGCTGGGGGAAACAAGGAGGGCTTCAGGGAGGAGGTGACATGTGCCTGAAGTCAGAAAAATCAAAAGGCAATAATCAAGTGGAAAGATTAGTCATGTGGGGGTGGTGAGGGAGGTGATGTCATTCATGGTGGAGGGCAGAGAGGGGAAACAATCTCACGACCCATGTAAAGTCACACATCCCATTCCTAAGGGCTCCACCCTTGTGACCTCACCTAATTCCAACTACTTCCCAAAGACTCCACCACCTAATACCATCACAGTGGCGATTAGGGTTTCAACATATGAATTTGGGGGGCAACAGACATTCAGATCCTAGCACCTATCAATGTTTTAGTGATTTGAAAACAATAACAACAACAAACATCCTTAATATAATCACAAAAATGTGGCAACTAGCCATCCTCAAGTGATTTTTATAAACTTGAAAGAGTTGGGTTAATGATTATTAAAGCTTCACTTTAAAATAGTGGAGAGAAAGCAGAGAGTGTGTCGTGTGTTTTGAAATAATGGACAATGGATTCAAAGAATGTGGCCAAGTTAGATTTTGAGGAGTCAGCGTCAGACATGCTCTCATGCAATAAATCAAAATATTGAGAAATGGTAATAATAATAATAATGATAGCTAATATTTAGCTCAGCCTTATATAACCTTGCAAGCTTCTGACCCATATTAGTTAAATAAGCTTTTGCCCCTTTCCTAGGAAAACAGCAAACATAACAAGATTTTTGTACAACCACATTTTAATGATATTCATAACCTATGGCTATTTTTATATATTGTAAACTACTTTTATGTTGATTAATTAATTTTCTGTAGTACAAGCTTCACCTGAATCTATTTTCTCTAATCATAACAAAAGGAACAGTCATGATGTTTTGGTACCTAATTTATGCTTGACACATATTTTCTTGTTTCTTCACTCCCCATCCCCCACCTGTACAAATGAAGCAACCACCCTTTTCCATAGTATATACAGATTAGAAACAAAATATCAGAGACATAGGTCTAAATTTACACCTTCAATATCCCTCATAGCTAGTACTTAGACACAAACCATTTTTTATGTCTGATTCTAAACCCTGTTATCTTTTTATACTGTGCTACACCAGAAAGCTTGCAGAAGAGAAAAGCATCTCTTGAGTTTTGTGGTCACTGTTAAAATGGGCACGTAAATGCTTTGCATTCTAAGCTTACGGTCTAAGAAACCTCTAGTACTTTCTCACAAAAGTAATTATTAGTAAATTGTTTACTCTCTCTTGCAAGATGGGCACCACATTCGCAAATTAAGAGGCTGATTCATTGAATACCTGTTTGTTTCTGGAAGTGGCTTATCAGAACATGTACAGTGATGTCATGCCATTATCCTAGGAGACTTCTCTGGTGTGTCCAAAGTGTTTTATTCACCAGGGGACAGGATTTGGATTGCAGGAACATTGTCTTTGTCAATAACTCCCCACTTAGATTGATTTCTTTTCCTTCCCTCCAGTCAACAAGAATACATAAGACAAGGAATTCTATAGGTAAGCTCTTGCCCCATTGTTAGTTTCTGTATAGAGTCCGGTGAGCTACTCCCAACAGGAAACCTCTATTCTCTTCCTACCTGTAGAAGTTGGTACTACAATTCTGCAACAAATTAACTCATAAATGCAAAAACAGAGAAGGAGAGAGGAATATCAACAGGCTGGGGAGTTAGGGTCAGAAGCCTGACTCACAGAGTGTATAAAGTCTGTTCCAAAAGTACCGGCCACGCAAATTGTTTTAATTATATTGACATTGGTTCGATACTTTTGGGACAGATCTCGTATGTATGCTGGAGACAAATAATGTATGTCAAAATGAAATGTGAATTATGTCCAGCAGATTTCTTTTTCTAATTAGGAATGGACTTTAAAGAAAAATGAGGAACAGGCCCTAGTGTGGAGGGACCAGAACAAAGGGTGTGGCAAAGGTCAAGATACATGGCGCTACATAAACCCTATTAAAGCATTTGGGCTTTATTGGTTTTATTTTAGGTAAAATATCAATAAGAAACTACAGAAGGCTTTCAGTTAGAAGGGCAGTGGCACTATTTTATGTTCTGGATCAGTGCCTCTCAAATGTATGGAGCCCACAAGTCCCCTGGGGACTTGATTAAAATGCAGGTTCTGGTTCTTGATTAAAATGTAGGTCTGAGGTGGGGACTGAGATTCTGCTTTTCTCATAAGCTCCCCAGTGATGCTAGCGCTGAGGTTCAGGGTCAGTCTTTAGTCCAACGAGGTTCTAGAAAATCACTGGATGTCTTTGCAAAAGGAAGTTCAAGGAGACAAGAAAAGCAGGGAGACCAGTTCAGAGGCTCTTCTTGCCAGTGACAGGTTATGGTGACTTGGGCAATTTTGTGGGTAGTAGAAATGGATAGGGAAGTTGCTTTCAGAATATGTTGTGCAAATGGGCTTGACATAAGGCTTCTGGAGATTGGATATAGAGAGGAGGGGAGGGAAAGTGAGAAACCAGTGAAAACTTCTAGAATGTCAGCTCAAACAATTATGTAAATGGGAATCCCATTTGCTAAAATAAGGAAAAGAGGGGAGAAGGGCAGGACTGGAGTTATGTAAGTCTCATCCTACCTCTATCCCACATTTAGCATAAGATTTAAGTGGAATTTAGGGGTTTTAAAATTTTATCATAAGTATTAGAGATTTAAAAAAAAAAATCTGTCCCTTCGTGATTTTATGATCAAACAATGGAGCCCTTTATGAATAATGATGTTAACAGTAGAAATTTCTTGAAAGTTAAATATGTTAAATTCCCCTCAAATTTCTCACGCACATAAAAAATAAAAGAAATGATAATTTAGTCACACGCTCTAAGGAAAAAGTAGCCACAGGAAAGTTGGATAGCAACATCAGTTGAGCTTCAGATGTTTACATCTGGGTATTCATTTTGAGCTGTATGTTTCTTAGAATTAAAGAGAAGAAAACAAGATTATTTACACATAAAAACAACCACCCCAAATGGATTTTTATTGCCCTGGTTGTAAGAGAGGCTGGCTCCCCCTTTCCTTTGTCATCTGTGATTAATGAGATGGGAACTCCTTTCTGGATTTAAAAACTGTTCAATTACAAGGGAGTACTAGAATCCATCCAGGCAATTAGAAGCCAGCAGGTTTGTAGTTCCTCAGATCAGGGCCCCAGAGTTCACTCCCTGAGGCATCTTGAAGAATCATTAACGAACTCTCCTTGAGACGCTGTGTTTGAAGATGCTGATTTTTCACTTTACAAGTGCTGCTGTTTGAAATAGGAAGTGTTCTTGAGCCTTCATGGAACTCTGCCGTCTGATGAAGAGCTAGATAGCAAGTATGTTAACAATGCCCACCACCATCATACGTGTCGTCTCAGACCTTGTCTAACTGAAGGAGACATGTTCCCAGAGAAGCACCGTCTTGGGCTGGAAATGAGAAACTCATTCTAATTGGTAGCAAAACCCTGGTAGTTAAATAATCATCCCAATTATGTGGCGCTGGCATGGCCAGAGGACATTTGATTTCCAGGGAGTTGTTTAAACATATCAACTCACACCTGTAATGGGAAGATGATTGCAGGCCAAGTTGTAAGTGACAAGAATTTTTCAAAGGAATAAAGAATAGAAGAGACACAGAAGTGTATTTGGAGAATTAGCGGGGGAGGAAACCGTGTATCTGTTGAACTGCTTGTTTATCAAAAGCCATTGAAGGACTCCAGGATGAAAATAAAAATCTCTCCTTTTAATGTTTTTGCTGAATGTAAAACGTAAGGTTGGTAATTCATGGATAGGCCTTTCTTTGGGAGATAGACAAGCCAAGTTTGTCTCAATTAGAAATAATAATAAAAAAAAACTCTAGGTTTTGTAAAATGTTTTACAGTTTTTCATAGCAAAGGGGATTCTTCCTCATAGTAATTCTTGCTGTGTCTCTCATGCTTATATGACTTTTACTGTATTATACAGTATTTTCACTTGTCTTCCTCCACTATGGGAGTTCCAATTCTGTTATCTTGGCCCTCCTGAATAGGTCCTTAAGGACAAATAAATGAATGACTGGATAAATGATACAATCATTGAAAATCATATCCATCTCTATTTTGACCTCATTACAAAGATTTTTAGCTTGTCATTTGAAAAGGAAAAGGAATCAAATCAACCGTTCAGATGGGAAATGTTAGGATGTATGGGTTCAGTGATGGGTGAATGTTGTAGAGTGAGAGTTAAACCACAGCTGTTTTGATTTTGAATATCTTCCTCTTCTGTTTCACTCTAAGGTTTTCTGAGACAAGAATGCAGTGAGCTTCCTCAGCACATATGCAATCACCTGATTATTCTTAACAGCTTTGAACTCCCTTCTCTTTCCCATAAGTGCATTCTGCTTCCTCCAAGCCCTATACCCCACCAACTTTCTAGGATGTGCAATGATTTGGGGTATCTATTTTAGAAGATACAGGTAACCAGGGATGCTAATTTCAGCATTTCAATAACCTTACAGCCATAGAAAAAATATATATCCACAGAAAATATTTAATGTGACCCAGGATCTTAACATATATTTTCTGTATAGTATCTCTTTTACTTACCTTTATATAAAAATTCACACACACATGCACACACACACACACACACACACACACACACACACACAGAGTAAAAATCCCTCCCAACCTCATCACTATTTGAGATACTTATAAAATATAAAGTATGAAGTAAGAATCTTTGCATGTGGTCCCTTCTATCCCATTCCATCCCATCTCTTTCCTGTTTCACTCTAGATTCTTCCAGGCTTTTTCTAATTGTCTTTTAGATAGAGCACAATCCATTAATCTCTGTCTTTGTGTCCTTATAGTCTATCCTAAAACAAAATGGGAGAATGTTCTACCTACTCATCAGCAACTTGCTATTTTTTTTCTTCCACTTAATTATACATCATTCACATCCACCAGAATTTAATCTTTAATACCGCCTTAGAGAGAAAGTGTAATTACACTCATTTACACAAATGAGGACATTGAAGATCAGAACTTGCCGAAATTTTGCCCAGGGCCACAGAGTAAATAACAGGCTTCAGACCCACCCCCTCACCCATATTCCACAACCCATATGTAGTCTTGTCACCAACGAATGGAAACTATCTGGGAGACAAGAAAAGAATCCCATCAGCTTTCTTCACTGTTTTGTGCCCAGACTGCTGCATCCTGTCAGATGTAGTGAGTCTATCTAGTGTTTAGATCTGCTCTGCCAAAATTTGGGCTCCGTGAGCCCACCCCAAAAGCAAGGGCGAGGAATGCTTAGCCACAGTCACAAGAGCAGCTGCAGGACCAGTTGGATCGGCACCTGTCTCTGAACCTCACGGCAGCTGCAGTGATGCTGGGAAAACACCCTCTGCTCCCTGGTCCTGGCACCATGGTGATCCCAGACTTGGCCGAGCTCATCCAAGCACTGCTCCCTTGGTGCTGAGTTTGCGCTGCATAGTATCATCCGAACCATGCCATATGCCTTGCTTTCATGTAGAATCCTGCATGCTAGGGTGGGACTGGGTGAGTTCGCTCTTTCAGTTATTATAATATTTAAAGGCATATAGGATATGCCTTTAATATCCTATTAAAGACATGGGATATAGTGTAGTCTCAGACCTGCCATCTAATTAACATGCAACCTTAGATTTTTTAAAAAAATTAATTTGTTGCATTACGTTTACCCCATTCCCCCCTCTCCATTGCTCTCCCCTGCCCCATCCTCCTCATCCCCTCTCCCACAGTCAATCCCTACATGTGGACTGTGTCCATGGGTCATTTATACTTGTTTCTTGATTAAGCTATTCCCCTTCTTTCCTCCTTTCTCCCCTCCCCCTTCCCCTCTGCCCACTGAAAGTCTGTTCCTTTGTTTCCATGCTTCTGGTTCTATTTTGCTTGTTTGTTTGTGTTGTTCATTAGTCTCCTGTATTAGGTGAGATCATATGGTATTTATTTTTCACTGCCTGGCTTATTTCAGTAAGCACCCCTATGTTCATAGCAACACTATTTGCAGTAGAGAAGTGCTGGAAACAGCCTAAGTGCCCATCAGTGGATGACTGGATCAACAAACTTTGGTACATTTACACGATGGAAAGCTATGCAGTAGAAAGGAAAAAGGAACTCCTACCTTTTGCAGCCTTAGTTTTTAGTAACTAGCTCTGTGGCACTCAGAGCCTGATCAACCAATTTTACTGAGAGACTGATTGAAGAAATGATTGGTAGTACCACCAAGTCCAAAGTTTTGGCTATTCACAATGGTTAAGGTGAACTACCTGATTAAAATTCCTGCATTGCATGGCTGGTGGCACAGTGGTTAGGGCGCCGGCCTGCGAACCCAAAAGTCACTGGTTGGATTCCCATCCAGGGCAACATAACCAGGTTAGCAACATAGCCAGGTCTCCAGCCACCTCTGTAGCTGGAGGCAGGTGAAAGGCAACCATACATTAAAAACAAACAAACAAACAAATAAAACTCCTGCATTATAAAAGAAAGAACATTCAGCTTGGAATAAGAAAACCGGGGTCTTTGCAACATGTTCCACAGAGGTAATTTTTTACATGCCAGAGAGGTGCTATTTACCATGAAGCAAATGACCTAAGCTTCAGCACCCCTCACAGGCCTCAGACCCTTTCAAGTCCTTGCACCAAGTGTACATTTGCAATTGTTTTAAGGAGCATTCCTTTAAGTGTGTACATTTTTCATTCCCCCAACCTGTATCTACTCCAAATCACACCTCATGCAATGTAGATGATCTCTTTAATCTAAGGCAGTTGCAGAATCAGAGGAATGAGAAATAGACACATTTTATTGACGAGCCTTCTGAAATATCATTTGTCTCCTCTGGTCTGCCATTTATATGGCAGTCAAGTAGTAACTGAGGTCTCATAGCAATATTCAGAGAAAACGTACTCATGATTGGTGATCAAAAGTATTCACAAACCCTAGATAATGTGGTTTTATTCAATGGCTATGTGTTAAAAGCTCACAGTAGATTTTTGTCACTGTGGTAAATGCATTCAGTACTAGAATCAGTGGCGTAGGTCCCACATCTAAAGAACTTCTAGTTTAATGTAAAATAAATAGGCATTACATATAACATCGTGAATACTATAATTTCAGTATATAGAAGCAGAGAATTAAAGAGGAAATTATGCAAATTTTGCTTAAGTTTTCTGGCAGAGTTAGAGTTCACCCACTAATGGAATTAATAAATGTAATATTTTATTATGAAAAATGATAATTACCTCAAAACTTCTAGTCATTTTGGGTATATTTATTGCATATAAGCTTTAATAGTAACCCTTCAGGGCAATAAAAATGAAGTAGGAAATCAAAAAAGGGCAGAAGTAAATTTAGGTATACGAGGACCAGGGAAGATAAAAAGAATCTGAGTTGTGGTCCTGCAACTTTGTGCATGTCCATCTGATTCACTGACTGAGAGGGTCACTTAAGAGAACTATTTCTAGTCAACAAGGTACTGTCATTTTTCTGTATTAACTATTCAACTTGCATCTCCAGAGGCACAGGAGTCAATACATCTATTGAATCTTTTTTTTTTTCTGTTACTTGGCTGTCCTGTCAGTAAATCCGGAACTCATCTACTGTTTGATACACATGGACTTTAATCTTAGAGTGGATTTTCTACACAGTCCTTCAACGCTGATTTTATCCCTGAAAAAATAAGAAGCCCGGTATTGACAGGGACACTGGCACAGCCTGAAACCAACCAAACAAGCAAGCAAAAACAAACGAAACCTCTTTTCTTTTGTATCTGCTGCAAGGCATGTTGGGAAACCTTGTGGCCTACTTGCCAGGCCCTTGAAAGGGAAGCTCTGAGTGTCTCTGCTGCTGTCACTATGTCCTGGTTGCCCCAGAATGGTCGGAGCTCTGCCCTGGCTGCTCCCAGGGCCAAGCCTTGGTGTCATAGCGAAAACCTGCACACCAAAGCACTGCCATGCTCACCCTACTTGTACCCTCCCAATCACAGACAGGTAAGCGCTACCTAGTATGTGTGTCCCGGTTGACCTTGATTCCATCCTTCTTCCCACTGCCATTAGTTGAGATACTTGTCTTACTACTGCATTTCCTCAAGGGGAAAGATAACATGACACTTCCTTAGGTTATATTCTGTTAGGAGTAATTCATTTCAGAGTGTCCTTCAGCATCACTTCTCTTCGTATTTACCTTTGCATTCAGCTTCCCCAGGGGTAGTCTAGATGGCTGCGGTAGGACAGGGTCCAGTGTCTTCTTCCTCCTCCATAGGACACTCCCAAATTATCTTTTGCTACAACCATTTGACTACTAGCCTGTTGGTGCTGACTCTTCTCTGGTATACAAAAGAGAAGCCCCCAAAACCTGGAACTTACTTATAAAGCATTGTGTATTCATTCTTACATGTTTAAACTTCAGTCACCCTCAAAGTACTCTCTGTGTGATGCAATGTACCTATTGAGATGTTTTTTTTTTTTTCCCCGCTGGTCCAAACGGTTTTTGAATGCATTGATTTTGATGCCTTTTAGTATTTCTGCCTTCGTTTGTTTGTTTGTTTGTTTCATCTCCTCTACATCAGCCAAACTTTTCCCTTTGAGAACTTTTTTCATGGGGGTAAACACCACCACCAAGGAGAGTTGCTTAGGGCAAGGTTGGGTGAATAGGAGGGGTGGGGCACAAGGGTCATGCTGCTTTTGGTCAAAAACTGCTGAACACAGTGAGGGGCAGGCAAGTGGGCTGGTAATTCACCCATCATGAAATGGGTAAGCTTGTTGAAAGGGTCTAAAAAAAATTGCTAAAGTTGAACACAGCCTCTCATGACAAGGCCAGCTAGTTCACCGATACAGATGGGTTCCTAGAACCCTTACCCAGTCGGGGAAGCCAGTACTACAAGAAGTCCACCCTCCAGAAGATAATTCCAGGGTTTTTTTGTTGTTGTTGTTGTTTTCTTTTTTCTTTTTTTTGGTATCCCCTCCCATGAGGTAATGTTTATCTCAGAAGTCTCATTTCTTCCCAGGAATACAGTAATGTTTATCCCAGAAACCTGACTTATATATGAATCTTGCTTAGAAAAACCAGAGTCGTTCAGAAAGGCTTTCTGGTAGAACAGAGAGGAATTCTATCCTTTCTCTTCCTTGACTTTCTCATGACATTGACTCATGGCTTTCTCAACAATCTTCAAGCTCTACATACCAATAATTTATCTGTCTGAAGACCCACATATACACTGGTTTGTAATTTGAGGAAGACACGAACATACACCTCAAGAAGGCTGTGATCTCCTGAGGAAAACAAACTCTGAATAAATATTCATAAAACCTCATTATGCAGTATAAAAATTTGGCCCGTAACAAAATAATACTTTTTTAAAGATGTATAGAAATAACATTTCCTGATACCAATACAGCAAAACACAACTTTTGATAATAACTTTTATCTGTGTTGGATCAATCTCAATAGATCTGGGAGAAAAAGCCTAGAGCAGGGGGTCAGGATGTTCATAGCTTTTTTTTTTTCCAAAATGCACCCGGAAATAACTTGCCCCTCCCCATATTTGCAGATACCTTCCAAATTGAACTTCTGTCACCTCCACACATATGAAAGCCATCATGGGTCTTCCTGTCTCAGCAATTTTTGCTGGGAGGTTGCCCAGACCTGAAAAATATTAGATCTTGTATTTTCCCTTTATAAGAAAAAAAAAAAAAATGACTCAATAAAAACCTTCCCTGAAGAACTGAAATATTGTATTTCAGCAACAACCTGGTACTTCTCTATTTTCTAAATGAGTTGATCGAAAGTCAAGGGATCCTAAATTCTACTCCCCCTCCCAATTTTGCTCTCCTGTATTTATCGTATAATTTGTGAGTTACCTAACCTGAAAAAATAAATGGTTTGACTTGAATCCCATTTAGGGCCTTTGAATGGTGAGACTAATGTAAGCTACTTAGAAATGACTCTAAATGTTAAAACTTTTAGGGTTTTTTTTTTTCAGCCTGCAAAGATCAGTGTTCAAATTTTCTAATGTATTTCAAAAATAAAATGATATTATATGCTCATATATATACACACACACACACACACACACACACACACACACTGCAAGAGTTAAACATTTTTATTCTAAAAAATGTTACATTAATTGAACTTAAATCAAGTAAATTAGGCAAGAGAGGAGGAGGGGGCGTGAGAGAGAGAACAGAGATCCTCAGTTATTCTCATGTTCCAGGTGAGACTATTGTGGCCTAAAGAAGTGACTTCCCCGGCCACTGAGTGTTAGCAAGAGTTCTGTCCATTTGAACCAGCAGTTACTTTTATTGACAGTTCTGTTCTCTTTAGTTATATCATCAGGGCAGCAGTTTCTATATACAGAACTTCTTCCAAGCCCTTGACAACATAAATGTCAAGTCATTTTCTCCACGTAGCAATCCTATGAGGTTGTACGATCATAATCCCCCCACCCAGGTGAGGCCCATGAGGAATGGGACTTCTTTATGTAACAGATCTGGCATTCCAAGCTGTTCAGCGTGATGCAGGCTCTCAACCATGGAGCCAGACTCACTGTGCTGGACTGTCTCTCCCCACCAGAGATGAGGTGGGTTTTCAATCTCAGCTCTGCTCTAAAGTCGCAGGGCACATTTCAAAAGTCTCTGGCCTCAGTTCAGATCAATGAAGTGAGACTCGGGCAGGGAAGGCCAGAGCATGTGTCCATTTTCAAAGCTCCCCAGTGGATTCCAATGCGTGACCAGGATTAAAACCCTCTGTGTACCAGAAACTTCAGTGGCTCACAGGGGAGAGGAGCAAGGGCCATTAAATCAGACAATCCTGCATGAGAATCTTAGTCCTTTCACCTAGTAGGAGTCTAAGTATGAGGGTGTCATTCTGCTTGCTGTGTCTTGGTTTTCTCATTTGTCAACTGGGAGAAATAGTAATGATACATCATCGCTTATTTGATGGGTTTGCTGTAGGGTTACTATTGAACCCTTTCAACACGTTTACTGGCATGTGATGAGCATTTCATAGGTGTTAGTGAAAAAGAACCTTTTGCATCCTTGCCCTGGATAGTGTGGCTCAGTTGGTTGGAGGGTCACCTCATAGACTGAAGGGTCTTGGGTTCGATTCCCAGTCAGGCAACTTACCCAGGTTGTGGGTTTGATCCCCAGTCAGGGTACATATGAGAAGGCAACTCATTGATGTTTCTTACATTGATGTTTCTTCTCTTTTTCCACCCACCCACCTGTGAAAGCAATTTAAAAAAATGTCCTCGGGTAAGGGTAAAAAATATATTAAAAATTTTAAAATTTGGAAAAAAAAAAAAAAAAAACCTTTACCTCCATGCCATAGGGAAGACCATGGATTGGGAGAAGATTTGGGTTGCAGTAATTTGATGGAATACATTATGTTGATGACCTAGATGCTGCTTATTCTCTCTCTTATACTATTTTGTTTCATGGCTTTTAGGACATCCCAAGTCATTACTGGAGTGCTTCTTTATAAGTTGCTTTATAACTCTCACTTACACAGTGTTAATCGCTATTTTAAATATAATTTTGCTAAAATATTTATAACTAAAATTTGAGTATAATTGATGTGTGTCAAGCCCTGGTTTAGCAATTGACACATGTTATCCAATTGAAGATTCATATTGGCTTTATAGGTTAATGATACTTTTTCCAAATTTTACCATCTAGGAAATTGAGACACCTAGCTAATGTGTTTTCTAGCACATTTTTCTCCTTTCCCGCTCTGTCCTTAACTTCTGTTACATATTACAAGTTTTTCTTACAATAGTACCTTGGCTTTGTAATCAATGTCTGGATTAGTCAGCATTTGCCATTGTAATGCTACATAACAAAAAATGAAAGCAAAACAAAAGTAATATATAATAATCATTGTTTTTATTCTTTTCTCTTTTTTTTTTTTTTTTCCCACTTATGTGGTTACAGCTTGGCAGTACTTCATCTGAACTGGTGGGAATTTGCTGAGTTTGGCTTCAAGTGAAGGACAAGTTTATGTGAGTTTCATGTATCTCTCATTCTTCTGGGACTATGAATTACCCAGGACAGGTTCTTATCATTATAACATCAAGAGTAAAAGAGGGATAAGTGCAAAACTGCAATGATTTTTATGGCTTGGACTCAAGCTGGCCCACTGTCACTTCTGCTCACACCATGTTGATCAGACATTGATGGGCAGGGATATAGTCTCTGATTCTAGTAGGAGGAACTGAGAAGCCATGTGGACTAGGGCAGAGAACTCAGGAAGTGGCGATGAATCAGGATCAATGATAGGTACTCCGTTTTAGTTAGTAAGTGGCATAGCTAAAAGTTGAAACTGAAATCTCTCTTACTACAGAATTGAGTGTCTTTTGTGAAATTCTTTCATTGAGAACTTAGGGGTAATAATTTGGAAAGGCTGTGGAAAATGACAAAATGAATCCTCATGATCTTTTGTTCCAGCCTCTGTACCTGCTAAATTCATAATTCATAATTTTATTTTTAACTAGTGTTTAGGATTCCTGAAATGTGAACAGTTATCAATTGGTAATTCACAGGATTGCCCATTTACAGATGAACAAATGTTAGTCATAAGCAACCACACATGCACTTACTCACAATGACTTTGAAGATTACAGTCATGGTAGGATATTTTTCCTCTGTTTTCAACATTAAACTCGCTCATGTTGTAAGTTCTACTTGTATTTTGAAAATCAAGTATACTCAAGTCATAGATGTAGATAATTCTATTTGATTCTTATATATTGATGGCAATATATTTTCTCCATATATTCCAATACCTTAATGTAAAATAATATAACATAATATTATATAATTAAATTGATATAATATTGAGGTGATAGAAATCTTTATAGAAGAAAAGCATACAAGGTAGCTCTAAATGAATGGTTAAGATAAAACTTTGATTTTTATCTAAAAAAGAAAATTATGCAAAAGGATATCATGTCTTTAGCTCTCATTATTAGGTTGGAATAAGAATTTGGTAAAATTGTGAAGGAAATACATCATGTTAAAGTCTGAACTCAATTTTTCCATTGAGCCAAATAGTAGTGCTTTGGTAAGTTGCTTTGCTCGTGATTTTGCCTGTATGTCATTATAAAAATTTGAGGGTGTAGATATGGTAAATTGAGAATTTCTAATATAATTAGTATCTTGAAAAAAATAGCATAATTGATAAAGGCCCAGGAGAAACTTTTCAATTCTTCCTAATGCCAGGGTACATTAAATATATGGAATCAACACTACTCCCTGATATGACATTCATTTTCCATAGTGAGTGTATGTTTTTAAATGTAATTTTTTATATATTTAAATGCTAGATTAAAAGCCAAACATATATGAAGCTCAATAGATTTCCAGATCAATAGGACAGAGCTAAGATGGTATTTTTAGAGCCCCACAAAAGAATCAATCATTCCAGTAATAAATGTCAAACTCTCCCATCTTTAATTCTTGCAAGGGAAGACACATTGGAGGCTGGAGTTTATCAGATAATATGATGGAGTATGTTTTTCTGCGGCTAACTCATTTCATCCTTATTAGTAATTCACACCTTTATCCTAAAGGAACAGCTGCGACTAAGTTTCTTAACAGAGGAAAAACATGGCTGGCCGATACATGACTTGAACAAAACTTTTACGTTGGTTTGATTCTGTTATTTATTTATTTCTAAGATGGGAAAACATGAAAATTATTCTAATTCAAAGTCATGGTCACCTACATTGTCTTCTGATTGAAATCCAGGTTGGATCATTCTCTGACTCCATAAAACAGAATGTGTCTGGTAGCCCTGTAATAATAGAGCTGGGAAGACTCTGTGCATAAAATTAAATTGAAGGATGGCTGTGACAGCTCTCATTTCAAATGACAGTTTTCATTTGCAAATGTTTCTGTACCAGTGAAAAAAACTCAAGAAACATACACCATAATTTTGCAAGATATATGATAGAGGAGTGTGTGACTTAATTCTCTTAAGAGGCACACCTAACCACAGTGCTAAGAAATAGCTGCTGTGTTATAAACACAGCCATGCTAGAATGAAACTGCATATATTTGAAAATTTTTATTGTGGAAACTTAAAAATATAGACATCAAACTTCTGGGATTATTATGTTGAACTGCCATGCATCCATCATTCATTTTTAACTCATGGTCAATTTTTTTCATGTTTATCCCAATCTACTTTTGACCTAAAATATTTAAGGCAATCCCAGGTATCATATCCCTTCATCCATAAATATTTCTGAAGGTAGACCTTAAAGGTAAAGGACTCCTGTTAATGCAACCGTACTACTTGTTGTGGCTAATGCAATCATAATTTCTTAAGGTTATCAAATATTCAGTTAATGTTAAAATTTCCCAAATTACCATTCACACACACATGCACACGCATGAAAGAATACCCCCTCACACACACACAAACTGACACATGACCAGTTGTCTTGTTCAAAACCTGACTTGAAAGACTCATTTATTAACAATTGGTTGAAATGTCTCTTGAACACCTTTCAATGTAGGGGTTCTCTCTGAGCCATTTTTACTTTTCTATTAATTTGTTGATGAAATTGGGTTTGTCCCATAGTTCCCTACAAGCTGGATTGTTCTGATTGCATTCATGTGGCATCAATGAATGCTTTTGTTTGTTCCCTACAGTTTCTGTAGATTGGTAGTCAGATCTTGAGGCCTGATCAGATTTGGGGTTCATTTTTTTTTTTTTTTTTTTGGTAAGAGTAAGAATTCTTTTGTCAGCAGATCTATAATGTCTTGTCCTTGGTGCCTTCCTCCTCTTGTCCACATCATCATGACTTCCTCATCTATTAGCTGAAATAGTTCTCTACAGACAGGGTGTCCTGTTCAACAGTTTGGGATCCTGAGTATATATTTTATAGGATATTAAGGTAAATATTTGAAGTATATTTTTTAGTACTTATTTACTGGATTCAAAAAAGTTGTTTTCCTTGACTCCTCCAATAATATACCAATTAGTTTCTAAATTTACATTATAATTAATTTAAAGATTTAAACACATTCTATAGTTTTAAATCCAGTTCAATAATTATTGATTTTGATCATTTAAATATCCTAAATTGGGCCAGTGGGATCTCCTCCTAGTTAGCTCCTGAATCCATGTAACTCTACCAAAACAGTATTTGAAATGTTCCCTTGCGTGTCATCTGTATGACAAGCTGGTCCATGTTCATCTTGTCCATTTCCTACTTTAGACCTGAAATTACACATGTTGGCAAGGTGCCCCAGTTTCTTTTCATGGTAGATAATAGCTGGAGACAAAATATGGGGACTGTGGTTATTTACTGCCACTAGATCTGTCATTGTTTGAAAGCCTTTTCAGTGAGTGAAGCTGGAATATATGTATTTTTATTTTCAGGAAATGCTTTATGGATTCATATTGATCCTTTCCCATTCAAATTCTAGGTTGCAGAATAGTCACTTAACCTCTTCCATTTCCCATCTGTACTTCCTTTCTTTTGTGTCAGAAGTCAGTTCTCAAAAGTACCAAAAGAATAAACCATTTTCTTTATCCCACCAGATATACACTATTGTCTCAGAACAAAAGTAAACCACTCACAACAGTATGACTGAGAAACTTAAATATATTTTATACTTATTTTTGTTCTTAGAACAGATACCACTCAGGGTATACCTCATTAGTCAAATCACACTGTTTTAGTCATTTGAAATTATTCCTCACTTATCGTGACATGAGCTTGATTTACAGTTAGCTCATTGGTTTCATTTTGCTTCTGCTTCTGGGGAGTTTTCAAAAGTTATTTCTATTTTTAAAAAAACTTTATTATTTTTAGAGACAGGGGTAGGGAGAGAGGCAGAGAGAGAGAGAGAGAGAGAGAGAGAGAGACAGACAGACAGACAGACAGACAGACAGACAAACAGACATCAATGTATGGTTGCTTTTCACCTGCTTCCAGCTGCAGACCTGGCTGGAGACCTGGCTTGCAACCAGGTTATATGCCCTGGCTGGGAATCAAATCAGCCACCTTTGGGTTAGCAGGCTGGTGCCTTATCCACTGTGCTGCCTGTCAGGGTTGTATTTTTAAATTATGTAAAAATACACCAGATTCCAAAGGAGATCAGTATAACAACATGCATATTGAAAGGAAATTAGTTTCAATAACTCCTTATTGTCTCCTTTATAAGTAAAAAGTTTACTTTAATATACTTTTTATTTAGTAGTTATGTGTAAATATCTACCTGCTATCTCACTCTATACACACAAAGCAGAAATGGCAAAATATTATGTACAGTCTCTTCTGTCTCACTTTTCACATAACCTTAAGTGTTGATTATTATTCAATTTTAGTATAACATTGATACCCATTTTATTCTTCTAGCTGTGTTTTTCTCATCGCTTCATTGCATAGATATTTTATAATTTACTCTGTGGGCGGCCTTCTGATGGACATTTGGGCAGCTTTCCTTATTTTGTTACTGCAATTATTGGTTCACGGACTAGACTTTTCATAATTTTGCCTATGTAACTTTTGTATACATTGTCAATTCTCCTCCTTTAGAGTCGTAACATTTTACATTCCCACTAGCAACATCTGAGAGGTTGTTTTCTCTCAGCTTTCCCAGAAAGTCAATTGTCAAGCTTTTGACTTTTGCCAATCTGATAAGCGAGAAATGCTATCTTGGTGAAGTATTAATTTGCGCCTGTCTGATTATAAGTGAGATTTAGTGTCTTTAATATGTTTAAGCTCCACTAGGATTTTTTTCTGTGAGGGTCATGTTCTTTCTTTCTAGCACATTCTAAAAAGAGCCATTTTTTTTCCCTATTTCTAAAAGTCTTTAGAGCAGGGGTGTCAAACTCATTTTCTCGGGGGGGCCACATCAGCCTCGAGGTTGCCTTCAAAGGGCTGAATATAATTTTAGGGCTGGATAAATGTAACTACTCCCTAACAGTTATACAAGCCAGACAGAAACAAGACGACAGTCTGCATAAAAAAAGGTGGAGGGCTGGATTCTGCCGGCAGGCCTTGTGTTTGCCACCTGTGCTTTAGAACGTAAATAGTAACTTTTTAATTTAAACCATGAATATTTTCTACAGACTGTCAGTTTATCTGCCTCTGATGTTTCTGCCATGCAAGTTATTTTTTTTTAACTTTTATATTATTAAATGCCTATAGCTGTTTTCCTTTGGCTTCTTAATTTGGAGTTGTCATTAGGAAAGTTTCTCCACCAGACAATTATGAAAAAATGTGCCCATGTACAAGGAAGGATTTTATGAATCATTGACCACTTATTTATATCTGTAAATTTTAATGGCAAGAACATAATGAGACTACTAAACCTAGTTCTTCTTCCTGGCTGTGCCACAGACTAGCTCTGTGACCGTGAATATACTACAAGAAGAAACTGAGACTCAAATAGCTCATCTAAAATTGGGTTAACTATTAACTTCTACTAGCAATTATTATAAAAATTAACTGAGAATACAAAATGCCATAAATGACTTCCACATCACAGCAGGTTCTTCATACTTACTTGTTGACTCTGACTTTCCTACATAAAAGAAGCTATTTGGGTGAGGTTCTTTCAAAGGTAAGATTTGTTTCTGGCTCAAATGATTATCACATTGAAAACTATAGCTTATCATTTTATATGAGTTAAATTTCCATTCTGTGATTCTTCAGTAACAAAGAAGAGTAAGTGTGTCAATTTTAGAAGGAATGAACAGATGAGTTTCAATTAAAGATTAAAGCAATCATTTTCTTCACTGTATCTCAGAACCATGCTCAATTTCTCAGCTGATTTTATAATATCCTTTGCAACTTGACAATGCTCCTCTGTGCCTAAATCCTCATCAACTTCTTCCCATGTGTCTTATGCACTGAGGACTACTATTTTTTCCTGGAAACCTTCCTCACCTCTCAAAATTTCTGCCTTCCAAACCTTTTTGAGTCCTTCTATGTACCAGGAACTCTTCTGCACCTGAAGTTCTACTACTGCCATCATCCTTGGCTCTTGATATTTCCACTGCTGAAATTGCAATGTTCTCCCTCCCTTGAAAACCATCATTCATTATAGGCAGCATCTGACTGTTATTTCTCTTCAACCTGCATATGTTCTATTGAATAGAGCACTCTTTTAACATTAGGAAAAACTTTTAATTGAGGTATAGCATATACTAGGAAAGTGCATAAATTGAAAGTATGAAGACAAATGAACCTTTATAGAATTAACAAAGCTGTGTAACCAGCCCAAGATCAAGTCATACACTCTTATGTCTGCGAACCTCCTTTCATGCTCCTCATAGGTGAATATCCCTGCTGCCCAATAGTAACCACCATCTTGGAATAAAGCACCATAACTTATTTTTGCCTTCTCCTTTTTAAAAAATACATCTGGATTGAATCTTATGTGCTATTTTGTTTCTGGATTATTCTCCAGAAACATACAGTTGATGAATATTTGCTTGGAGTTATTCATCCTTATAGACCGTGTTATATGAACATTCTTGTACATCCCTTTGATTGAACATATGAATGCACTTCTGTTGGGCAAACATCTAAGAGTGGAACCAAGAGGTAGTAGTGTGTATATGTGTATATATGTGTGCGTGTGTGTGTGTATAATACATATGTATATAGTTTTTTAGAAATCAAACTGTTTTCTTTGTATGTTATATCATTCCAACTATAAACAGAATTTTATTTTATAAAAAAGAAACTTGCCCTTGTTCACATAATCAGTGAATTGTAGATCTAAGACATGAACATTGATTTGTCCACTATTGTCAACAGTACCAGCTCTAAGCCCAGGACAAGTATGGCCTGCCTCACCCTGGCCTCAGGGAATTCCTGCTGTACCTCATTATTGTACCAACACTTTAGAAGC